>PVIH01006556.1:0-109675 GCA_004025045.1 Sigmodon hispidus
GATTTGGCCGGGAGTGAAGACTGATCCAAGCATTGTTGGGCCAGTGTGACCATAGGTCTGTCGGCTCCCTGCCAAGGGAGGGGATGGGGAGTTACAGAGAAGAAAAATGATCAGATGTGGTGGGAGGGGGAAGAGACCTTCAATAAGGATATACAGGGATGGAAAAAAAAATTCAGAGGGAAAGCTGAACACAAAGAAATTATATGTGTAGTAATCTTATTTGCATTTCCACCCTTGATAAGCCATGCTTATGATTATTATCCTCTGTATAGTTATTGTTAACTCTTCGGCATTTTTTTTAAAATTCTTTTTACTGTTGTTTTTGATAAATACAAAATAAAGAAAAAAAAGATATATTTTATATCAAGTAAAAAAAAAAGAAAAACAATCTACTTCTTTGTAGTATTGCTTAATGCTGAATTGAGATAAAGGTAGCTAAAATGATGCCAGTCTTTGTACTAACAGCTAGAAACAAAAGCCCAAACAACTCTTTTTCTTTTCAAAATTTATTTTTTATTTTTGTTTTTTATGTTTATGTTTTTGTGAACATGGGTTCTGGGGGCTAAATTTCGATCATCTATAGTAACAGTACTTACTCTTAAACCATGAGCCATCCTTCCAGCCCTCATTCCTATGACTTTAAGTTTTAGATCATACAACTCTCAGTGGCAAAATTAGCAAGCTTATATGTCTATAGTGATGCTATAGTGAGGCCAATGGCTAAAATGAGGATTGTGTAGTGATTAAGAGGGGATTTCCAAAGCTAAAAATTAAGATAGGATGCTCCATGCCTGGATGCCCTCAGAGCTATCAAAAGTCATCTTAAAGTTACCATTGATTATGCTTTTATTTCACAAAGAGTATATAGAACTTTTAAAAGTTATATAAATGTGATCTCATTTTATTATACTTTATATGAATGCTTTTGCACTGAAATATGGGTGCAAGTGCAATATTGAGCTAAGTGCAGCCAATCATTGAACACATATAGAACTTTAAATGTTCACCAAAGGATGGGATTTCACTAAGAATATATGTTCTGAGACAGCTTAGATCTCCATGGAATATCTACCCACAGTCAATCCAGGAAGGTCAGAGAGTGATAACTCCCACCTTTAATCCCAGCACAGAAAAGGGTGGGTAGTGTTGACCTACACTTTTACTCTCATCAGATCTAAGTTTGAGGCTAGCTTGGTTTACAGAGTGAGTTCCGGGCTCCCAGACAGGCAGCGGTGGTTCCATGCCTTTAATCCCATAACTCCAGAGACAAAGATCTTTCTGTGATTCTGTGAGTCCAGGGCCTAACTACTAAATAGGAGCAGCTCACACCTTTAATCTAAACCTGGATGTGAAACCACTGGGTGAAGAAAGTATTTAAGGCAGGCAAAGAAGGACAGATTCAATCTGTAGAAGTGATGAGGAGCAAGGCTGAAGAAGCTGGAAGATAGCTGGGTGAGATTTGACTGTTGTGTTTCCTCTCTCTGATGTTTCATCCTTTCTCTGACATCTGGCTCTGCATTTTCTTTAATACAACCAGAATTCTTGCTACAAAGGTTAAAAGAAAGAATTCTTAAAATGTAAACTGAAGACCTGAAATTGTAAAACTGATAGAAGAAAAATAAGGGAATTAGTCTTGGCTGTGACTTTATTGACATGATTCCAAAACACAAGCAAATAATGTTAAACATGAGTGGCTGGATCAAACTAAAATGTTTCGCAGAACAAAAGTCAAAACCAACAAAATAAAAAGGAAACCTACAGAGTGAGAGAAAATATTTAGGAACCACATATGCAATAAGAAGCAATAGCAAAAAATACATAACAATCTCAGACAACTCCATAGAAAAAACTAAAATAAGCCAATTTCAAATGAACATAAGTCCTGGATAAACATTTTCCCCATAAAGACATAAGATTGATCAGCAGATACAAGGAAAAGTATTAATAATTAGAGGTATAAAATCAAAACTATAGTGGGATATAGCCTTTTAACTGATAAGTTGACTATGATAAAAAAGCAATGTGATAACAAATATTCCCTAGAAATGAAGATAAGGAATTCTTGAATGTTGCTTGTGAGAATGCAAATTGGTACAGCTGTCATAGAAAATAACTCCTTCATAAGTTAAAAATGGAGTTACAAATCAGAAATCCCTTTGCTATCTTGTAATAAAAGAAAACTGAAGTCAACACAGCAAAAGGATGTTTGCGCACCTATTTTTATTTTAAAGTTATTCACAAGAGTCTAGATAAAGACATAAGATAAATGTTGACAAATAGTAAAGGGATTGCGGATGTACTCCCAGTCCAATAGTATTCACTCTTCAAAGGAAGAGGAGCTAGTTGTGAGTGTGGTTGTAGATGTCTATGTGTAACCCAAGTACTAGAGAAAATGAAACTGAAAGATGACCAGCATTGAGCTACACAGTGAGTTCCAGGCCAGCCTGCATGCCAAAAGCAGGAAGGTGAAAAGAATGGAAAGATGTTAGTAAAAGCATACAGATCTTTTATTGAACAAATCTTAGCTGTAATATATAATGTGATGATTATGCTTGCTAGCAAATGTGATGATTTGAATGAAAATGGCTCCCAGGGACTCATATATCTGAATTCTTGGTCACTATTTGATGAAACTGTTTGAGAAGGATTAGAAGGTGTGGCCTTGTTGGAGGAGGTGTGTCGCAGGAGATGGACTTTGAAGTTTCAAAATCCCATGCCATTTCTAGCTAGTTAGCTCTTTTGTGCTCTCTCTGTCTGTCTGTCTCTGTCTGTCTGTCTCTGTCTGCCTCTCTCTCTCTTTCTCTCTCCTCCCTCTCTCTCTCTCTCTCTCTCTCTCTCTCTCTCTCTCTCTCTCTCTCTCTCTCTCTCTCTCTCTCTCCCTCTCTCTGCCTCTAACTTGCAAGCTTGCAGTTAAGATGTAAGCTCTCAGGTGCTGCTCCAGTGACATACTCACCTGTGACTTTTTCCCCAGTTATGACCATGGACTTCACAGTCCTCTGAAACCTCAGGATCACAAATTAAATGTTTTCAGTTATGAGCTGACTTAGTCATGGTATCATCACATCACAGCAATAGGAAAGTTAACTAAGACAGTAACTAGTGCAGATTTTAAACTGACTAAGAGGTAGGTCTTAAGTACTCTTACCGTGGGTGTAAGTAACTTAGTGAGGTGACAGAGAAGTTACTTCAAGTAACTGTGGCAGTCATTTTATAAGATACATAAAAGCCACATGTCCTGCTACAGTTCTATACTATAGTCTTAACTACAAGTATAAAATTTATAACATATTACATATATTATGCAAACTATTATGTGTTGTGTAAGTAGTATTCATGTAATACTGTATAACATACATAGTTAATGTATATTATATAACTGATATATATTCACATTAAATATATTATATATAATAATACAATGTAGAATTGTATATTACATGCAATATATACTTTATTACAAAACATAATTTTATGTGTGAATTATAACAATAAATTTCAGAAAAAATAATTTGAAGTTTCCCACATGCAGAGTTTAAGTGCTGGCCCAGAGCACTTTACAGATTCTGTAGGATCAGGTAAGCACTTCATATGAAGCAAGGATCTCACAGATGGTACCTCATTTGATTTCTCTGGACACAGCTGTATTATGTCAGAATATAAACAATGGGGGTTGTCTAAGCCATTTATCATAGTCCACTTCTTGGTTAACCAAACTGATTCTATTCTTGTGAGCAGGTGTTTAGGCACAGATGAGCATATTTGTGTAAACCAATCACGACATCCCCATTTTCCTTCATGAAAATTTACTTATTCAGAGTTGAGTAAGCAAGATGTTTACTGCCAATGAAACGTAAGAAGTCCCCGAGAAGTTCCGTGAAAAGAATCATTGACGTCCATCAATACAGCACAGAGAGGAAGAGTGTCATCCTCTTGCGTCTTTTTTACTTCCTCCCAAGTTATGAAGTTATTTTGTGAGAACACAATGCTTAGAGCTGCATCAGCCATCGTATGACAATGGGAAATAAGTTTCCCAATAATAGAAGATGATAGAGACAAAAGATCAAAGGAAATAGTATTCTGGATGGCATTGTTTAGCTGTAGATCAAAGCTGAGACCTCACATCTCCAAACAGCCTACTGATTTAACAACAATATCCTTGAAGTCTGAGCCATTTCTTTTGTTAATTTGTACTACTTATATCTGACTTCATTTTAAAAATAAACAGAAGTATTCACTGATAGCAAAAACACTGAAAAAGAATTTACTTGTTATTGGGACTTTTTTCCCTTCATTGAGCACAGGGGCTTCTCCATCATTTATGCTTGAATCCCTTTTCCAAGATCAGTAGAGGCATCCCCACAAAACTCAGCAAATGCATGAAGCACATGTATGTCTGTATCTACATGGAATACTTCCTAGTGAAGCTTGCTGTGGAGATGATAGAACCCTACAATGTTTGGGGAAAAACAACAAGCACTCACTGAGAACATGGCATCATCCAGTCATAGATTTCTCATACCAGTTTGATGCCAAGGGAAGGCTAGTAAGAGCCATGTATTTTACTAGACACCAAGTGCTTTCCTGAGCATAGAGAAAATGAAAACAGACTAAGAAGTTACTGTGGCCTTTATTATTTCTATGGGATAGAAATTCTAAACAATATCTAGGATAAAAATAATCCCCTGCAAAGCAAATGTGTTTCTATTAGTGTTAAGTACTCAACAACTGTTGCGGTTATCACTGATTTTTAATGATAAAACATGAACTTTAAGTAAATGCATTTAAATTTATTTTTTAAATAAACATAACAGCCTACACAGAAATTAATTCTGAGAAATGCCAGGTATTCCAACAGCCACCAACATGCACAGACCAAGATAAGGGTATTCTTGTTCAATGAGATGTTATGACATTTAGAGCCCTCCTGAACGGCTTTAAATGTAGCTCAGGTTTTTAGACTTGTGATATAAAACAGGAGATTCTGCTTGAAAGTGATAATCTGGTGATAGAAAATGATCAAATAACAGAAATAGAGACAGCTTATTTCTGACTTTGTCTGACTGAGTAGTTAATTTACATTTAAAATTTAAAACAAGAAGTCAGAGTGAAAGTACAGAATATTATGTTCTTGTGTTGGCTTGAAATTTTTAAATATTCTTATATTTATTTCATGTATATGAATGTTTTATTTGTGTGTATGTGCGTATACCAAATACATGCCTAGTGCTTGAAGAGGCTAGAAGAGGGCACTGGATAGCCTGGGACTGAAGTTACTGGTCATTGTGAGCCACCATGTGGGTGCTGGGAACCGAACTCAGATCTTCTGTATGAACAAGTGTTCTTAAACACTGAGCCATTTCTTTGGTCCCCAATAGGTATTTCAGCTAATAATCACAATGTTCTAAACTCAAGTTTCCTGATGTGATGCTGTTTTAGATGATGCTAGTAAACATCAAACTCCCATGTACAAATAAAATAGAAATCAGACCTATAAAAATGCAATAAAATAAAATTTGTCCTCAAAATTTAGCATAGAGAAAATGTGAGAAGGTTCCTATCTATTTAACAATAGAATATAAAACATTTGAATTTCCAGACAATGCTAAGTAAAACAATCAAAGATTCTCTGCTAACACTGCCCAGAAAAACTAAAAGACTACAAGGTACTCAGGATCCCCCATTACTTTTACAAAGAACTAAACAGATACTTTCTTGTTCTAAAGCCATAGGTCAGGTAGTGTTAATACTAGCTATCATAAAACTATTTTTCTCTGATTTTTAAAAATAGATTTTAGAATATATGGTAGGTAATTTTTGGTACATATTCTGTTAAAATATGTACCAAATATTCTGGTGAGAATCTTGTAAAATAATTTAAAGTTTGGGAGAAAAAAGTCTTTGAAATCTGAGGTATTTGATCTCAAAGAAACAAAGACATGGCCAGGAACTGTATCACAACCCATAGGTTTAATTATAAAATAGTAAATTTAAAGATTTTTATAACTTTAGAAAATGCATTCATAGATTAATACTTTTGTATGTATATCCATTCTTTTGCAAAACAACATTTAAGTTAACATGAATAAAATATTTGTTTTGATAAAATGAAGAAAAAAAGGATTGAAGAATTTAGCTATCTATCAAATTAAATTGACACAGAAAACAAAGTTTGATGAAGTTATTGACCAATTTGTATAAGATTCAAAATAATAATAATGTCATTTATCTATCTACCTATATAAAATTTTTCCTTCCCAAAATACCCAGCAATGTATAAACCATGTATCCATCAATTGTTTTAATTATTTTGCAAAGTCATTTTTCATTTACATGTCCCTCAAAAACTGTTAATTGTCTGCATTTCTTTTGCTCTCATCATTATTATCCATTGATTGTATTTTTATGAGTACAGGTAGTATGTCATACATACACCATAAACAGATTGCCTCTGTGTCTCAAAAGCCCTGGGTGGATGCTTTATTTTCACAACTGTGTGATGTGGTGATATGTTGTATATTTAATAAAAATAATTTGGAATATCAAAGGACAGAGCCAAGCCATACAAGGTGAGGGAATGGTGACCCAAACTTTATTCCCATCACTTGGAAGGCAGAGATCTATGTAGATCTCTGTGAGTTCAAGACCTAACAGAGCCAAGCAGTGGTGACACCCACCTTTAATCTTAGCACTAGGAACGTTGAATCAAGAAGTAAGATAGCTGGGCAGAGGAAGAGAAGAGAGGATTTCAGCTTCCCAGGCCACTTCCCTTTTCTGCTATGGATGGAGAGGTTGAAGTCAGAGGATTCCTGGAGACAGACCTGAAGAGTTGCCTGGGTGAGAATTGGCTGTGGTGTCTTCCCTGTCTCTCTGATATTTCAGCTTTTCCCCACTATCTGCCTTTGGATTTTTAATATATTACCAAATAGAATTGCTGCAATAATGTGATGGAGGAGAAACCCAGGGTTCAGCAAAGTTAGATGACAAGCACCCAGAAGTAAAGAATTCTATGGAGGATCATCCTTGTGGCTTTAGAGGATGCCATTCCTAGAGGCCAGAGATCCCAATTCAGCCCAAGCAGATCTGAACTCGGCTCAGGCAAAGTTAATCTTCATTGTTGAAGGGAATGATGTAGTCAACTGCATGGCTAGTCATAAATTCTATTCTATCCAGACTCACTTGCTTCACCAAAACAATTTTCCCACTAAAAAATAAATATCAACTGTGAAGCAGCCTATTCATGTAAACAAAAGCATTATCTAATCCCCATTTATTATGATTCATACATATACAACGTATTTGATTATACTTTTTGGTCATGTTACATTTCTAGTAAAGTTTATTAAAAACAGAACTTTTTGAGAGATGTAAAGAGAATCACTATGAAAATCCACAGTAAACCCTATACCCTCAGCCTCACTTACCTAGTTAATATCAGGCTTGAAGATATACACAGGAAAGCCACAGGCCTCTTCTCAGTGTGTTACACTGTATTCTGTTTCCATGAGAACACATAGCAAGGGGATGAAGTCATGAAGTACCCTAAGAGGTGCTAATAACTCAGTGGGGCATGGTAACCTGCTGAAAATACTTACAGTCACAGAAAATATAGCAAAAGGGAATAGTAGAAATTGGGAGGAAAGAGAAAATGAGATTCAGGGTTATGGGTGAACAAGTTGAAGTGCTGGGTTTGAAGATGCACATTTTAAAAATCTGGGTCACATGTTTACTACAATGTCTTCAATTGCAAGTTAATTTGTCCAGGATTGATGTCCTTTATTTATGTTCTTATCTTTCTTAGTCATTCCCTTTCTCCTGTAAAATTTCAACTAAATGAATTTTGGCCATCATTTTCTGTTATTTTCATTTTTATCTGCCTTATCTGTCAGTTATTGCAACCACTGAGTGCCAAGCAATTTATAAATCTCATCTGTTTTTATTTTAGGATGTTTGTCACGCAGAAGTTACTTCTACTCTGTTATGAAAGGAAATGTGAGTTAGAACCATCAGTGTACCTCTGAAGAAGGATGTAAGGATGATCATTCTGGAGAACTCTTCATGAGGCTGCCTTCCTCAAGTGATAGCATTCTTGTTAACGCTGGCAGTGTGCAAGTGCATACACACACACACACACACACATACACACACTCCTATATGAGATGGCTTTTCACTGGGATGACAGTAATTCCAACCTGGCTACAAGCTTCTCAGCATAGCTAACCAAACAAGAAGAGATAAGGTGCATGTAGACTCATCACTATGAGTTTTATGCTGGGATTGTTTGGGTGAAGGAAAAACAGGAGGAGGTGGAGAAGAAAAAAATGAAAAGGAAGAACAGGAGGAAGGAAAAGAAGAGGAGAAGAAGGAGGAGAAGGAATCAAAAGAAAGAAAACTATTCCCTTTGGGGCCTTACCCTTCAGGTATGAGTCTTTGGGAGACAAGGGCCAAGGCAGTAACTGAAAGAGGTCCTTCCATGAAAGATGCTCAGATACAAACTCTGGGACATGCTGGCCAGGCATTTAATGTGACCCAGAGTGTGAGGGAGGACCCCGATCCAACTCTATACACACACATAAAAGTCGTGTTGTGGGTTAGGGTCAATATTCTACAAAAGGACTTAAGATAATTCGTTTAAAAAATGTGTTAAACTTGAAATAATTTTGGTGCAAATAATAACATCAATTCAAGTTCTTAAGGACAAAGCATGACCTTCTTTGTCCATCATGGTCTTCAAAGGAGTATAATAATTACTACTGACTCTTAAATCTTTACTTTTACAGCTTATTCCAAGCTGCCTTTTGTATTAACCTTTATTTCTACATTAAAATGTCCTCTATTATATTTCCTGCCTAATCCTCCTTTTCAGTGGTAAGTTCCAGTTTGTATATTAGCTTCTCACACTCAACTCCAGGCAAAGATCGTCTATTTGCTTTTCAAGCAAGGTGCCTTGTTGAATTTTGTATCTAAGAGCTTTGAGATAGTTTAATAAACTGGCAATGACTTCTCTGTATCAGTGTTCCTTTATCATTTTAGCTAATTGGATGGCTAGCTTTTGCATGGGAAGTAATTGTAGCAAAAGACATGTGTGATGTAAAAGGTCATCATCTACTTTGTGTGACCTGTGTTTGTATGGTAATGTGTATAAATGTCTATGCACATGTATGTTCATCACACAAAGAAAATGGCATATTAATTTTGCTCCTATTAAACAATAATTGGTAGAAGCTATGAATTTCATCTTGATACCTATCATGGAGAAGCTATTCTGGAAACTGAATTTCCATTTGATAGAGTTCCTTAAAAAAAGAGAATAAGACTAATGAGATGGTCCCAAGGGCAAAGTGTTTGCCTTACAAGCATGATGACCTCAGTTCTACCCCCAGAATCTATTAAAAAATATGATGTGGTGACATGTACCTGTAATACCAGAGATGGGAAATGGGAGACAGACAAGCCCCTAAGAGTTGTTGTACAGCTGCAGAGCCAAATCAGTGGCTTTTATGTAAAAATATAAGACTGCCTCCCAAGCATAAAGAAACAAGGTGGAGCCCAGCTGAGAAGAGACACCCAAGGTTGACCACTGACCCACATCTACATGAGAATGGGGACACATCTACACTGTCCTACACAAATAACCTTGATTACACAGTTTTCATGGTATGTAACAGAAAAGCACACATCACTTCTAAATTCTGGAAATGCACCTCTCCAGGGCTCTCAGTATTAACCATGTTATAAAAACAACTTCAGGCAACTTTTAAAAAATGTATGATGACATATAAACTGTTCAAGGAAAGCCAGAATGATCACCATGAAATTGAACAAATATTAAATAATTATGTGGAAAACCTCAAACCTCATTGTCCCAGGGGTTCCTAATGGAAAATCACAAAGTAAATGGCCCTGGGCAGGTAAGAGCTAAATAGTCTGTTATTTCGTAGCTCATAAAAAAGGGCTTTCAAAACTAACTTTTTCAGGCTTATAGAATCCTTCAAAGGGGATGAAGGAGATCACCTTTCATGTATTTTTCCTTCTTCAAGCTCAGTGGGAGAGTCCAGGAAAGGTAGAGAGGCTTGGTCCTTGGACACAAGACAGGCAGAGATTTCAGGACATGTTTGCTAAGCTTCCCTGGAAGAACCAGCTTATCTAGAGAAGAAGAACACGGGTTTATCTTTCCCAGAAAGGCTGGAAAGAGGGAACCTTACTTGAACTTTCTCTATCAGACTGGACTGTAAGCAAGTCTGTGGGTGCCTTTTCTTGATTAGTGATTGATGTGTGAGGGCTCAGCTCATTGTGTGTGGTGGCAGAAGTAGGTTGCCAACACCTAGGTAGGTGGTCCTGGGTTGTATAAAAATTCAAGCAAAGCAACCCAGTAAGTAGGATTCCTCCATGGCCTCTCTTTTAAGCCTCCAGGCTCTTGCTTTGAGTTCCTTTCCTTGAAGATAGACTCTAAAATGTAAGCTGAAGTAAACCTTCTGCTCCCCAACTTCGCTTGGTCAGTGTTTTATCCAGAAATGGAAAGCAAGTTATGAGAACATGTCTGTACTTGGCACTTCACATTTTAATTGTGTATGTATTTGTTTCCCAAGTGCAATGAAAGAGAAAGTCATGTGTTTGGTTAGTGCCATGTCCAAGAACCTGTGTGCAGCAGGCAAGGGGCAATAAATACTTCTGATTGTGTAGGTAGGTGGTTGGATGGACAGATGGGCAGACAAATGACTCATGGACAAACAAAGTCTCTTGGATTCCTTAACACTGTTATAGTATTGTTAAGAAGAAGAATGAAGCCTTAGTATAAGCTACAGCTTCAGGATGCATTGTCTCTAGTCTTTGTGACGTTGTTCGTGGGTAGATACCATTATTCCCTCTGGAGAGATAAAGAAACAACTCTCATCAATGTCGACAGACTTAGCAAGGCTCACATGAAAGACTGTCAGTCCCCTCTGACATCAAAGTCTATGATGTATTCAGAGATATCAGGTGTTGATAGGAGTTTCAGCCCTGGTCACATGAGATTCTACTGTGTAAAGATTACTTTGAAGAATTTTAAGAGGAAAAAAATGCTTAAAAGTGGGTGAGATTTCCAATGCTTTTTGAAATTGGAGAAAATGTATTGCCAAGCACTAAGCAAACATTGGCTCTCTTTTATGAGTGAATGTACTAAATTTGGAGCACATAGGCGGCTCTGTATCACGCACAGGCTTCTCCTGCCTTGCTGCAGAGATCTGGAGCAGTTGGTGTCCCTCATACATGCAGCCAACTGACTGTGTGTTTCAAATCTCATATCTCAGACTGTGACTTAGCCAAAATGTGAAAAGTGTAAAAGAACTTGAACAGCCCACAGATCTCATGAAGATCGAATAAATAATTTCCAAAGTGCATTTTTTTTCTTTAAATACAGCATTTTGGGAGGCAAAAACTCTATCTTTTATGTTCTTTCTAAAGTATAAGGCACCAAGGGCTGTGTGCTCAATAATCATTTGTTAAAGGAACAGGGCTTAGCATCGTTGTGCTTAGATGTATCTGCACTGGTTACATCAGTAGGGATCACCAAACACTACCAAATGCTATCAAACTCTTCTGAATCTGGCTTTCTCCAAGGAAGTCTAGAAGTCTCATAAGGGACAAAGTAAGAGTCATGAGCACAAACAAAAGAACAACTACCAAACAGAACTGGGTAATAAAGCCATTTAGAATAAGCCCAAGACTGAAGACATCACTTCATTTAACAAATGGAATGACACATTTCCAATGTTGATGACATTCAAAACAGAGATGGAAACTGCTTTTATGTTCTAAGTCTGTCTGGTCAGTTGCTATTAGTTTTCTGGAGCTTCCTTCTGAGAAGAACCTGAGGCCAGGTGCAGCCTCGGAGAGGAAGGAGCATCATGACCTATTTGTAATGTCTACTGGTCATAGTCCTGTGGTGATAGAGCCTCCATGACACTCCATGATGTGTCCCCCACCCCCCTGAATTCACATAGGAATCTAACTTCCAAAGCTGCATGTTAACATCATGAGAGAATAGAAACTTAACCTGATGTGTGTATGGGTAGGCTTTTAAAGAATTGATTAGGGTTATATAAGGTTATTTGAGTAGGTTCCCCACAATGTGGTCTCAGGTCCTTCATAAGAAGGAGGAGAGAGATCAGATATAACATACAGACTTTCTTTCTCTTGCTGTGTAATGCCACAATGCTGCCTCAGTATATTGCTAGGGAAAAAAAAAAAAAACATCCAAAACCAAAACAACACAATAAAAAACATTACCAGATGTGTTGTCTCTGAACCTTATATCTTCAGAACAGTGTATTAAATAAACTTCTTGAGGCCAGAGTCTAGTTCAGTGGGCAAAGGCACTTACTGCCAAGTCTGATGACTTAGATCTCTGAACTCACACAACGGAAGAAGAGAACCAACTCCACAAAGTAGTCCTGCTACCTGCACAGTGTGCATCGTCGTTCCAGTGTGCGTACATGATAATTAACTGGCTAATTCAATATTTAATGCAATAAATTCATAAATCTTCCTTTATGAAGTTATTCTGCCTCACGCATTTTGTTACAGTAATAAAAAGCTGGCTAATAGTAAGTGGTAAAAATAGTCATGGAGCTGATATTAACACATTTTCCATGTGTATATTTGATATTATCAATTGAAAAACAAAAAATAGATAGTTTTGACCCATAGTTTGACCCATCTGACTCATTTATTCAGTTAAAAATCTGAATAAAGAAGTGATCAGTTTCTCTGAGACTGTGTGTGTGTGTAATGTCTGGCCCCTGGTGTTCTCACAGCTGTGCCTACATTGTTTCATTCATACATACATACACAGACATATGCACATATGTGCATATCAGAACAAAATATAGATGAAAATAAAGGTTTGGTTTTTTTTTTTTTTTTTTTTTTTTACATTAATCAGCAGCAGTGCCCAGTGTGTCTACAGTAACTGTATACCTTATAACCGGTTGATTATCTTGGGATTTCCAGTCAGTGGTAATCAAGATTTTAAAAATAGAGTGAATACTTACAGCCCACAAACAACCACCAACTAGGCATTCTAACTGCAACCTAAACTGTGTGATGACTGACTGCTAGATGACTTGAATAATTCAGAAAGGCAAGCTAGGAATCATATTTAAAAACTATCTCCTGGAGACCATGTACTCAGCTTCACAAGGTCAGGGGGGGTTGACAACCTTCTTTAGCACACACGGTAGAGTCCAAGTGATGCTTGATGCCACAGCACTGGGCACAGTGCACACACATACCCTTGACCTCCAATAAGGACTCAAAGCATCACTCCAAGGTTTGTCCCCAGTCTGAGCTTGCCAAGAGGGGCACCTATCACCTCAACCTACTGCACACACACTGGATCTTATCCCCACATCACAAAAGCAAATGTCTTACTTAGCTCCAGTCACTACCCAGCCTTAGTTCATGGTGGTACTATCTGGGGACCTCTGTGGTTTTCCCAGTTTTAGGGAAAATGTTAGTGGCACAGTGTAATCCCAAGCATGGCATAGGGTTGGGTTCCTACTCATAATTCTTTGTAGTCATTGCTGGGCTAGTCAGCCCTTATGATGGGTGGCATAAGAGAAGATGGATGACCTTCCAACTTTTTTTGTTATCAACTCACTCATCTTTAAGCCCTGAAAGGAATCTCAGCTCTGATGAAAGGTCTCTCTCCTTCCAGAACCAATCACTTTTTTTATTTTTATCACATTTCCTTGTTATGTAAAATAGCTTTTTAAGTAAATGTTACTTTCCCCAAAGAGTGTAAGTTCTTTCAAATCAAGATTTTCCCTTGATTAATGAAGTATCAAGAACATATCAAAACTTTAATAAATTGTTTATGCCTAGATGTGATGGCTCACATCTGTAATCCCAGCCCTTACAAGCCCAAGGCAGAAAGGCCACAACATTTGGAGGAGAGCCTTGGGTACAGAGTAAAGTCCTGTCTCAAAAATGGAAAAGAAAACAGAATTTATGTGATGTACAAATGAATGAAAAAACAGAACTTTTATATATGTATTATTAGATGCAGCTAGTATATAAATGTGGATAAAACTTATACCCAATAATCTGAATCTTTAATTAATAGTGATTCTTAGTCTTTAAAACACTTACTGTCCTCTAACTGCATGATTTTGCAGTAATATTTCTCCATAGTCTAGAAGATGATTCACAATTTTTTATTGAAAAATATTAGAAATTTGGCTTCCAGTAAAGATTTCTTGGCTATTTAAAAAAATTGTTTTGAACCTTGCAAGCCATAGTTAAATGAGAAGGTTTTCCCTGCACAAGTGTTCCAGTACTCTATACAGTACAGCCTAGGGCTGCCGTCATAGTACGTCACAAACAGTGGGACTTCAAACAGTAGAAATATGTGGGGCTAGAGAGATGGCCCTGTGAGTAAGAATGCCTGCTCTGAACTTATGTATGAACCTTCAGAACCCACGTAAAAAGCTAAGAATGGCTACACTTGCCTGTAACACCAGACCTGGGTGGCCAGAGATAGGTAGATACCAAGAACTCACTGGCTAGCCAGCCTGGTTCATTGTGACATCCTGTCTCAGAAAAAGTAAGGTGGATGGAGATAGAGGAAAATTTGAAAAGTCCTGCTCTGACCTCCACATGTATGAACATCAATGAACACACATGTGCACCCACACGCTCATTTGCATGCCCGTGTAGACATATACACTACACATGTCCACATTTCACAAAGGATTAGAAGGATAAGAGAAACAATATATCTCCTCTCAGTACCAGGAATTAAAGTCTGAAATCAAGGCGTTGGCAGACCATGACTTCTCTGAAGCCTCTAGGACAGAATCTTGCCTAGTATCATTGAACTTCTAATAGTTCTTGCTGGTCCTTTGATTGTGAATTCAGTCATTTCTGCCTCTGTCTTCACATGCCTGTCTCCCTGTCCTGAAGTTGTCCTCAGCCTTCCTATTGCTGTGCTTGTTTAATACAGTTCTTTATGTTGAGGTGATCTCCAGCCAGAAAATTATTTTTATTGCTACTTCATAACTGTAATTTTGTTACTGTTGTGAATCATAATATAAAGGTCTGATATTAAGAATATCTGATATGTGACCACTGTGAAAGAGTTGTTCAAGCCCCAAAGTGGTTGTAACTTTCTTCTCCATTTCTCCATCATATATTTGATCATAATAATGGTACCCCTCACATATACACAATTAGTATGACATGGTAACAGGAAGGCCTGTGGATATCTTTAGCCAGCCCAGACTGTGAGACATCAGTACCAAATTTAAATAATTATTTTTAAATGTCTTGAGGATGATACATAAATAGGTTACTTTATATTTGGAGCTTGTGAACACATATGAAATTATGAATTGTGAAGGGAGGTTTCTCTAGTAGTTGCATCATTACTTGGGGTTTCAATGCTCCAACACTATATCATAATAAGTAATGGATCTCAGAGAGGCTGAGAGCAAAGACCAGTGCTGGAAAAATACCAACAAAGTTCAAATGGCCTTCGGTGTCTTTATTTGCCCAAAATGTAGACATACATACTGAGAAAGTACACTGGGCTGTTCTCCATCACCTAGTGTGTAGTAGTAGTGAGTGAGTGGATAGAATTCTTTGTCCAGCCTCTGAAAAACAACAGTTAGCTTTTCATGTGACTTGTATGCCATTGCTTGGCAAATAGGCATAGTCTCTTAGGCATGGTTAACAGAGCATTTGATATCACAGATTTAAGGGAACACTGACTCATCCTCTCATTGAGGGACAATCACAGAAGTGTCCACACATCACTTTCTTTTTAGGTGGTGTGATGTGTGAGAGCAATAATATTACACTTTGAAATCAACCTTTATTCCTTTCAAAACCTAAACTCAAATACTGCGTATGCTGTCTTTAGCATTCTAGTTTATTTATTTATTTTTTTTACTAATGTTTGATAGAAAATTTAAAGTTTTGTTGTTTTGCTCTGGTTTTGGCATTATTTCAGTATAATTTTGTTATTTTAGGACTGAGTACTACTTTTCCTAGGTTTTGAGACCTCTTACAGAAGATGCTTATGGAGAAGAGAGCTTGACATCCTTTGGGAGAATACTAAGAAACAGAACTTCAGAGTCATAGGTGAGAAGATAATTAGTTCTAGAATCTCTCAGAGTGACTGAACCATTGAATCAGAAACTGAGGCCAGTTCTAGATATGTGCATGACAGCATTTGGAGTAACTGCTGTTCTTGACCTGTCCCCACCCACTGTGTGTGCTCCTCAATCAGAAAGAAGTAGTTTATGGAAAGTTACACCCAAATTCCCAAAATATTTTTTATAAATGCTTGTTTTAATTATAAATGGTTAATGGCCATAATCAATTTCTTTCTAAGTAAAAAAAGGGGGACATGATATAGGAATGATTTAAAAAGATTATTGAATTAACTTTAATGCAAAAAAGTGGTAGCTAATCTCAAAATATTTTACATTGATATGGATTTTGGTTTATTGATAAAAATTTCAGGTCAGTTTTGTTATACTGTATATATATTTCTACTCTTGTTTAAGATATTATGCTTATGCAATTCCTTTAAAATTGTAATGTATAATTAAGAAATGCAGATTAATAGTCATCTATGATAACCAAACTTATAGTCACATTAGTTAGGGGTTTTTTGCATATACAGAGATATATTTCAATTAGACAGGTAATCTTCGATGCATCAAATCTCTTGGGGCTGTAGCTGGAATTACAGGCATTTATAACCCTCTGATATAGGTTTTGAGATCTGAACTCTGATTCTCATATAAAAACTACACACACCCTTAACTTCTGAATAATCTATCCAGCTCCTAATTTTTTTGAAAATATATTTCACAGAGAAATAATTTAATTTTCATGAAGTTCAAATTATAAACTCTTTTATTGATTATTTCTTTTCATTGTATCTAAAAAAATAACCCTCATATTCAAGATCACCTAGATTTTCTTCTTTGTCAACTTCCAGTTTTAGTTTCAAGATATATATTTGAGTCTTCACTCACCAAATGATATCTATTCCAAAACAATCTACTGAGGAGGATGTGTTTTCTCCATTGTGTTGCCTTTGTTTCTTTGTCAACAGAACTAACATAGGCTAACTATAGCTCTCTTCATTTGAGTTGATTCTTGGTCTCTTTATTATGTTTCTTTGACAGAGACCTTTATATTTGTACCAACAGCACTTTTGTCTTGTTTACTGTGGCTCTACAGTAAGTCACATAGTAACTTTATTTTTTTTAAATCAGTATTCACAAAATAACCTGCTGGGACTTTTAACTTATATCCCTGTATATGTATAGAGAGACATTTTATCCATGAACATGGAATGCCCTTTCACTGAGTTACTCAACTTACTTGAAAATACATGTCTTCAAAACACCTGCACATAGGTTTATGGTAGCTTTAGTTGCAATTGTCCAATCATGATAGCAACCAATATATCTTTATATGATGAATCATAAAGTATGGTATATACAGAAAATAGAATATTGTTTGGCATTAAAATTATTTGAGCTATTAGTCCATGGAAAAAGATGGAGGATGTACACGTACACTGCTTAGTGGATTTCAATTGCAAGTCAATTGAAAGTGTATACACTTGACTATGAGACATTTTGGGAAAAACAAAATTTTAGGAAACATTAAAGACATGCACATTTGCCAAGAGTTAGAGAGGATAGAGATGAACAGATACACTACAGATGAAATTTAGGAGAGTAAAGCTAATATGTGCAATACATACTGGAGAGAGAGTATTATAACACTGTCAAGCACATGTAACATCAAGAGTGAGCTCTATTGTAAATTATGCATCTAATATGATGATGATATATTGTTGTTAAAACACTCCATTCTGATGAAGATATCGATAACAAGGCAGAAAGCACTACACACATGGGGATGAAAGTCGTAAAAAATGTCTACTCTCTATTTCTTATTGAAACTTTAGTATGAATGTAGAACTACTAGAAAAACAGACTCTATTGAAAATACTGCAGGTAAAATTGTTTAAGTTATAAATTATATACAAACACATTGAGAGCAAAATTTTTTTTATGTTAATGATGTCTCAGCTTTTCTTTTTTTCTGAGTTATTGCTCTATTTCTCTACTTTTACTTGTGACTATTTTCCTAATCATTTTTCTTTCCTTTTTTATTTTGTGTTGCAATTTTGCCTTCTTTTCACTTGCATTTACCTGTGTATTTCACCATGCTTTTTATTTTTATCATTCTATAGTTTATTATCTGAGTATATTTGGGAGTGGATTGTAGTCTGAGTTTCAGGGTCCTATGAAGGCTTTAAACTTTTATGTTTATGCTATAGAATATTTTAGCTTTTACTGTGTCTCCTTAAAAATTAATGATTCATTATTGTTTTAGTTAGCATCTAAAATACTACATTTATTAGTATATTAAGATTCATATACATATTTCTGTAGATATAGATAGATCTTTCATTGTACCACCTCTTACTTTTCAATCCTTTTCCACCCCTCTTGCTAGTCCTCAATAGTCTCCTGTCTCTTTCTACTTCTTGTTTTATACATATATTATATGTATGTATATATATGTATATACATATATAAATCTAGATTCTGTATACGAGAGAAAGCATGAGGATTCATCTTTCTTCCCCTTTTACTTCCTCATGTTCTCCCCTCTCTCTTTTCTTTACACCTCTTTGGATAGCCACTTGCTTTGTCTGAAATCTGTCTGTCTATGACTTACCTTTCCAGTCATTTTGTACTTCTCGTTTGGAGCAGTACAGAGATGACAGCTTTCTTTGGATTTTGGAAGCTGAGTATGTAGATTGAGTCAGCCTTGGTCTGAATCTCAACACACTGATTTTTACTTTTAAAATGATAACAAGGCTCCTCAAGGCTACTCTGTGTCGTTAGAGCTGTTACTAAAACTCTGAGCACTTTGCTTCAGAATAATGCTTTCTACAGCTCCACTGTATGCCAAGCTTTGACCTGTTACCCTGTGTGAACCCATTCCTTATCAACAATCCTCGCTTTAAGGATTCATATTTCCTCAGACAGTAATGCCTTCTCACTATTGATTTGAATGCATATCCACAGAAGAACTCAGTAAGAATGTATTTGTTAGAATTGGAGCCTAGTGAATTATCAAGAGGCCAGTCTATTCTTAAAATCCTGTGTGTTTCAACTTAAATAGATAAGAGATGTAAGAATGGCTTTCTACATTAAGAAATTCCTTTCTAATCAGGGAAGCAGATGCTTGACTAAGTACCCACAACACACAGAAAAGTCTAATGAGCATTGCATTTGGAAAGCATCATGACTATAATAAAAATGGCACTCAATGAAGCTTGCTCTCTAATAAGTGGTAGAATCTAAAAACTATCTTTGACATAATAAGTACAGCGCACAATGGAATTTACACATAATTGCCTCCCTTCATTTCTCTTTGAAGAACATGAGTGTTTTAAAATGCTTTTAATAGAGATTAATGTACTCATCAGCCTTATTATGGGGCTGGCATTTTCATTAAAAAGGAACATGTACCCCCATGCAAAACACACACAGTCACACAATAGTGCATCAAACTTTATTTTTTTTCCCCTGAAGAAAAGAGAACTCATTTATCCCTTTCCATCTCTGTGATCTCTGGAGGAACTGTTTTGACTGCAGAATTTTCCAGTTGTAATAGTGTGATGACGTCACCTTCCTCTTAGGGTTTTGTGGGTTTTGATTAGCTAGTACAGCTGCAAAACAGGGCAAACCCTTAGAAAACAGTTCCAGTGATAGTGGCACAATAATCAAGCACCTCCTCTGTGGAAGCTGCCTGCACTTCATTGTCTGTCATCATAGCACTACCTAATTAATTCAGCTCCATGAAAATCTGTCCCCAGAAGTCCCTTGGCCTTGCACACACACCCACAGGCCAATGATTGACGATTTAAATTTTTTCTCTTTGACAAACACTTGTTGGTGATACCAACCCCTTCTCTTGGGTTGTACGTCCACACAGGTTATCTGAAGTGAACTCACGTGGCCTATGCACAAATTAAACTCCAGTGAAAATGTAAGCTGCAATACATCAATGCACCAATGCTTCAGCTTCACGGAGGATTGCATAAATCACCCAGAATGATAGAGTCTTCGTAGTGAAGAAACTTCCATATATTAGAAGAGATCACTTCAAAAGTAGAAAACTTATGATTGAAATAGGCTGTAAGTTGCCTTTGTAAGCCTTTCCACAAGGTAATTAGTGTATCAACCTGGAGAAGGTCCCAGTTCATGCTGAAGAATGTCTTTTAGAGGTAGCACTTCTAGAAACTGCTGTATGACTGACAACTCTGGGCTTGAGCCTCACTGGGAAGTGACAAGCTCACTCTGCACGTACTCCCATGTCCTTTACCAATACAAGAAGCTGTAATAACTTATTTTCTCCTCAAATGTACATTCTATGTCTTCTCTCTTGTTGCCATGCTAAGAATTTTGCGAGACAACTGAACAAATATTCCAGATCATTACAATTTCTATCCCATAAGCCTTTAGTTTTTAGACTGGTAATCTAACAGCTGGCTCATGTGCTGGTCATTTTATTTGATTACTTAGGTCTGAGTGTGATAAGCGTTTCCACGATTTTTCTCATTCAGTCCTCACAGCATCTCTGTGTAGTAGGTACCAATCTTATCATCATATTGTAAGACACAGTTCTTGACCTGTACCACTGAAGTAACTTAGCAAAGGTCTTACAATAAGGGTGCCAAGACTCAACGCCAGCAGTGGGATACAGAGAACTGTCCCGCGCTACCGTCTTGCCATCAAGAATGACGCGGCACACGTAGGATCCTTCTGCAGAAAAGCTTTAATGCATCTTGAGAGGGAGAGCATAAGCTTACAAGGCGGAGACTCCAAACGGCTAAAACCCGTCCCTTATATAGGAAACTGACCCCTGCCTAGGACGTGTCAGACTCAGATTGGCTGTAGCTCAAACGGATGAGGTGACGCCACGAGAGAGGCAGAGCACAAGGAGTGGAAATTCCCCTTGCACCTGAGCAGTCTACTTATTTACACATTAGAGCACAGGATGTCGAAGCCATCTTCTTCCATATTCTCCCACTGCCTCTCAAGTTCATGACCTCTTCTTCTGTGGTGATCAGATTCATTTATATACATCTATGTCTATGTACAAATCTATGTATGTATAAAAGCCTGCCAAGCCCATTTCCTGTTGTTTATATACACATGTGTCTAGGGATAGCTACGCGGATTGGATAACCTAGGAGCGAGTTCACTCCTGGAGAAGGCCTGTTCTCCTTCCTTCAGCAGTCATTCTTCACCAAATGTCTTCATCTAAGGGTGACTGACGCACATGAAACTTTTTCTTTTTTCATGCTGACCTGATAACTAGTGTTGTCACCATACAGATCTTGTTTAAGCAGCCACATTGATGACATTTCATGTGTGCAGCATCCGTGTCATGTCTAGAAGACACTCTCAGAAAGGTGTCCTGGTTCTTTATCCCTTTTCTTGACGTTTTCTCCTCTGTTGTTCTCTGAGACTTCCATGTAGGCTTTATATTATAGAATCAATTGGGACCAGATAGCCCATGGTCACTTGGTCACATATTATCACCATTTGAGCAGTTGTGGATTTCTGAAATAGCTTCCTTCTGCTTCATAATGAAGCTCCTTTTATGGAGGGTGAGACCTACACTTCTCCAGTTGGTTCATAGTCCTCTGCAAATCTAGATGGATCTAGGAAAAGGTCTGGAGAATTTATCCTGCTAACTGTCATTCCTGTCAAACTCCAGGTCCTTCTACTTTTTAAAAATGGTTGGATGATAGTCTTAGGATGTAGCCCAGGGGTAGAGTATTTGCTATCATGTACAGGTCCTAAGTTAAACATTCAGAACAAGGATAAAAAAAATCAAAAGAACATTATTTCAGGACATGTGAAGATTGTAAAAACATTCAAACTTTAATCTCTCATGAATACTCATCAGAACACAGCTATGACACTTCATTGATGTACTGTTTGTGGTTGATTTTACTCTACAACAGTAGCATATAGAAAATGTGCAAACTGCTATAACAGATTGCACGCACTTAATGACTCCTCTTCCGGGGAGTTTCCCTTTCTTCAAGATCCACTCAGGATAGCTCACTATTGATACCATGTCCAGCTTTGATCTCTCACGCACATCTTACTCTTCAGCAATTCTTTTCTGAATACACTACTGTTGAATGTTTCTTCATTATAAGGCTTGCCACTGCAGTTTCTAAGATCAAAGTGAATCTGGATCTGACTGAGAGAAATTCTTCCTCTCTGCTACTGTTCCCTTTGCTGTAAAAGGGATGCATTGGACAAGGTGGATTTGTCACTAAAGTCTCTTTGTTAAATGTTATTATGTTTCAGATATACTACTCATTTGTAACTTTGAATATTTGGATATGTCACCTCTAATATTATCCAATGAAGTTACTACACTGGGTTTTAGAGTCTGGAGTAAAGTGACTTGTCCATAGTCAAGGTGCATAAAGTCAGACATGGAACCATAAGAAATAATACCCTTGCAATTCATTTAAAGGACATGTGTTTGTTTTCCAATATGGACAAAACTTTGCTAATGCCTAGTCAAGATTTTTCTCCTCCAGCAATAGCTCATATCTAAGGACTGATCCCACTTGTACCCATGGCAGTATTATTCTGAGAACAAGTTCATCCACCAAACAAATAAAAATTTATATACAAAAATACGTGTTTTTTTTTACAAGGTAGAGACACAGAACTTACAAACTTACAAATTCCTTCCCTGATCACAAGAAAACAAAATTTGGGTTGCTCATTCTGAAGTTTGAAAAAGGCCAACAAATTTTCATACTAAGTATCATCCCTGTTCTGCGCCCAAATGGCTAAATATTTGTTCGTATTCTTCGGAATCAAAATGCCACCAGGCTCTGATGCTTATCTGGATCAAGGATGAGTGGCATCATTTTCTTCTTATGGACTATAAAAAATTATCACAGCCCTAAAGCCTTGTTCAAGTCCTCTGAGATGAAACAAGCTGCAGGCTGATGGAGGCCTCCAGGTTAAAAACAGGAAGGGTATCATAGAGAGGGATGAGCTACTTTTGGGAGTTACTGTGTCCAGACTGCAGGGATGCAGATGGGAGGGCTCAGAGCAGTTGGTGCTGAGATGGACGGGGAGAATAAACAACCAAGGGAGAGAGAAACTCTTGAATGGTTTAATTGCTTAGAAGACAATGGTAAAGAACAGAGAGTCATGTTACAGGGCTCAAAAGCCAGAACTGGACTCACTTCCCCAGTTCCATGTACATGTCAGATTATGGGAGCCAGAGGACCCTGGTTTTCATAGGATTCAGAGGTTCCTGTTTTCCTTATAGAAAACAAATGTGAATTTTTCCTTTCTTTGGGTGAAGAAAGTGCTCCAATGTTATAATGTTGAATAATGGATGAATGGATAAAGGAGCAAGCAAGACACTACTCATTATTATACTTTTGCTACCGCCACATCAGAAACTGCTCATATGTGATGGGGTTTGTTTGTTTGTTTTGTTTTGTTTGCTTATTTGAGATAGGGTATCACTATCTGATTAGCTTAGACCCTACTATGTAGAATAGGCTGACTTTAGACTTACAAAGCCCCACATGCTGCCCGCTTAGTGCTTAGTGTATCTACCCATAAAGTTGACATTTGTGTTTCCATTGGTACTTGAGCACAGCAGTGATGGGAGAGGTAGAAGAACCCTACTATAGATTATAGGTTGTATCTATAGATAAACTTCTAGTTGTAGACTTAATTTCCTTCCAATTTTCCACCTAAGATACCCTTTCCACTTTTCAACATAACTGTAGTGAACTCTGCATTCTGAAATCCTACTTTACAACCTGTATTAAGTTCCTGCTGTTGCTATAATAAAGTGCCACTTGAAGTGATATGCATTTGAGTCTGGGAAATGCTGAAAGAGTGAAGTACATATCATTGAGCTCATCTCCCTAGAACCCACGTGTAAAGCAAACAGGCAAAAGCTGGGCATCATGGTTCACTCCACTCATCTTAGTGCTAGAGAGGTAGAGACAGCCAGGCGATACTCAGCAGGCCTACTTTGCCCCTGTTCTAGTCACTGTCCTATAGCTATGAAGAGACAGCATGACCAAAGCAGCTCTTCTTAGAAAGAAAGAAAGAAAGAAAGAAAGAAAGAAAGAAAGAAAGAAAGAAAGAAAGAAAGAGAAAAAAACACATTTAATTGTTTGATTGGAGCTTGCTTCTAGCTTCAGAGGGTTAATCCACCATCATCCTGGTGGGAAGTGTAGTGGCACACAGGCAGATGTAGCTCCCCAGGCAGCAGGAAGAGAGGGCTACTGGGCCTGGCAGGGGCTTTTAAAAATTCTAAGCCCAGCTCTGGTGATGTTTCTTCTCCGACAAAGCCATATCTACTCCAATAAGGTCACACATACTAATCCTTATAATCCTCTCAAATAGTTCTTCTTCCTGGTGACTAAATGTTCTAATATATGAGACTATGGAGGTAGCATTTTTATTCAAACTACCACAGCCTCAAAAAGAATGATTGAAGAAGAATCTGATGTCAACTTCTGATCTCTATATGCAGAGCAACCACATACTATGTACATCCACACCTTACACATGTGCATGTACACAAACATGTAAACATACATATATCACACACATACATAAAATTTTAAAAGAACAACACAGTTATTGCATGATTCTGGAAATCAGGAGTTCTACACTCAAAAGTATTATGTAATTATTTCATTATTTCTGAGGGTTCTAAAAATAGCCTATTTTGTTTATTATATGAAAGATAATTTTAAAGTAAAAAAAGTAAAGATTAAAACTTGTACCTTTTGCATAGTGAATTAGCTAGAAATTTACTAAGAGAACTTTAGCTATTACTAGTATTGGTAATGCTAATACTTGGGAATTTTCATACAGTGTATTTTGAACATATTCATCCCCTTACCCAAACTCCTCCCAGGACTGCTCCCCTCTTCCTTACCCATCCAAATTTGTGTCTTCCAAAAAAAAAAAAAAAACCAACAACAACAACAAAAAAAAAACACCAGGTGTGCTGCTAATGTGCTTTTGAGTGCATGAACAGCCATTAGAGAGAGATCTACCTATCAAGAGCCACATTCTTAAGGACATTCATTCTCCCTGTCCCAGAGCTATCAGTTACCAGTGGCTCTTCAGTTAGACACGAGGAGACTCTTTACCCATCTCCTGTTTCCACACTGGGATTTTGTCTGCCTCGAGCTCATGCATATCTGCCACAGTCACTGTGAGTTCTCTGCAATTTGCTGCAAACACTATTTCCTTGATGTTATCCTTAACCTCTGGCTTTTACTGTCTTTCTTTCCCGCTTTACAATCGCTCTGTCCCGACTTCTGCAATTTAGGGCTGAACATTCTGAAGTCACTTCGTCTCTGTATCTTTACTAATCATAGATCATCTACTATAGAAAGAAGAGTTTTTGATAAGAGCTGAGGAATGCACTAACCCAAGAGTATAACAATAAGTTATATTTAGGACTCAGTTTAATACTATGTCCATTTGTTGTAAGAATACTGAGTTTTATTCTAGGGCCTATGAACTAACTAGCCATAGATTCTTGGCCCAGTAATTGTGCCAGGCATAAGATTCATCTTGTTCCATTTGAAGTACCCACAGGAATCAGGAAATTAGTAATGGGCCACAAGTGGGGAACATGTAAAGAAAGGGAGTTAGAATGCAGTGGTATAATGACACGAAGGAGAATAATAGACCAGGAGGGGCTAAATGGTGGGGGGGGTGGAAAGAAGGGTAAATGAAGAAATATGAAGAATGACAAATGACATTACAGGCCTTTTGATAGTAATATAGAAACCTACTACTGTAGAAGCTTACTAAATTGCATGCACATACACATATAAAAAGAGTTTTCATGTATTTACCTCATAGTGGGACAATATTGTTCACACTAGACATCACAGGCTAACAAATAAAAACTCCAAGGCCAGGCATGGGTTACCTCCTTTCGAGCTATTTGTCAATGGGGTAGACATAGACCACTGAAACATTATTGGTTATCATCACCACTTTGGTCACTCTCTAGAACTTGGTAATAAGATCTGTAGCTGAAGATACTTCACACTTGAGTAACAGAACATGAAGACATCAAGTTCGTAATCACCTGGAAAGTTTATCCCTACTGGATAGCTAGCTTTCTTACTGTTAGAATGTGCTATGCATGCTACTGGAGGTGAAAAGTAATCGTCATTCTTACCCAGCTGTGAACCAGCCTATCAGATATAGTGACTGATACAATAATGGCATGAAGGCCATGGGAGTAACGAATCATTTTCTTAAAGGGAATCTCAGCTTCTAGAGGATTCTTGCATTCATGATCCAAAATGTCACCAGCATGACCAACATTGTTGTGTTTAAATCTTCATCTCTGAGATCTATTTCTGTCATTAAAACTCTTTCCCGGGCACCAACTTAACTTTGTACTCTGTTTACATACATTGGACCCACCTAGGTCAAGCGGAATCAGCTCCCCATCTTTTTTCTTCCATCTTAAGGGTATTACTTACCCATATCTTTAAGTTCCTCTTGCCATACAAGATAAATTCCATAGATTTCAGAAAGTACAATGCAGTTACTTTCGGAGTGCCAGGGCTATTTTTTTATAACTATGTTGCTTGTTTAGTAATGGCACCATACTTGACCTGGTTAGTCAAACTCCTGGAGTTTCTGGCTTTTTCTTTAGCTTTAACATCTAAGTCACCATCAAATTTTGCAAAGCAGTCTAAATTCTCATTCTTTCTTCTCTCTCTCTCTCTCTCTCTCTCTCTCTCTCTCTCTCTCTCTCTCGTGTGTATGACACACATACCTCTGAAGATTTTGAAATTTTGGATTTTGTGTAACTTTACTGTAGCTTTGATAAAACATCATGACTAAATGTGACTAATGGAAGAGTTACACAGGGACAAGAGTCCACTGGGGTTACAGACATGATATCAAGTGGCAGAAACGGCAGGAGGAACAGAAAACTGAGTGCTTACACATTCTCACCTGAATCAGGCAGTAAAGCAGAAGCAGGGTGAGGCTGTGAACTCTGAAAGCTTGCTTGCCTTCAAGTGCTTCTTCCAACAAGACTACACTTCCTAACCTTCCTCAGCGTTAGCAACTGGAACCAAGTGTTCAAATGCCTAAGCTTATTGCAGATGCTTCTCACTCTAAGGGTTACAGTATTTTACTCAGTTGGTTTGGGATTTTTCCTTTTTTTTTTTTTGCTATTTTAATAGAGAGCTGTTTTAGTTGCTTTTCTATTGCTGTGCTAATAACAACGACTAAGGCAACTTTCAGAAGCAGCAGTTTAGTAGTGGCTTACAGTTGCAGAGGGTGCATCCATGGCCATCATGACAGTGAGCACTGCAGTAGGCAGACATAGTGTTGTAACAATAACAGAGAGTACACCGAGATGCACACCCATAGGGCAAGCAGAGGATGCTAACTGGAAATGGCATGGGCTTTTAAAACCTGCAGTCCCACTTCCAGGGGCAAATTTCCCCCAACAAGGACAAATTTGCTAATCTTACACCAACATTTCCATCAGCTGGGGACCAAATATTTAAATCCATGCCTATGAGGGCCATTCTTGTTTAAACCACCACAAAAGGCATAAAAAACACTATCATAGAAATCTAGATAAATGTTTTATTGATCAAACCCTAGGGCAGAGCAACCAGCCCATGGGTCGGGAATCATAGGCTAATTCTGAGTTACAGCTTGTCATTTCCTAACACTATGACATCTAGTAAGTCATTGAAGTTCTCTAATTCTTAGTTTCCTTGTCTGTAATATCTAATTTGTAAGTTGTCCACAGACTGAAACTGCAGTGACATGAGTATTTATGCTATTCATATGTAAGTCGTTAGCAACACAGTTCTGATTCAGAGCATGAGCCATTATACAAGCAGAGTCAGCCAGAACCTGGAAACATTTTAATATTTAAATACTCAGCCTAGGCAGTCTCAATGGCATGCACCAGCCTGCCTGCCTCTTGGTAGAGCTCAAACACACTGAAAAGGGGGAAACCCTTTTTTTTTTTTCTTTTTAACTCTGGTTTAGGTGTACATTCAGTTTTTCTGAAATGGCGACACAGTGGTAAATGTTTTATGAAAAAAGGCAGTGAAATCTCAAACACAGCATACATTATAAAAGTTAGGTTTTATTTACAATGAGAAATTAAGACACAAATTACAAACAGCTAGCTATCTTTAAAAATATTACAAAAATCTTATGAACAGGTCAAAGGAGCTTGAGCAAATGAGTCAGTCTGGTATTTAAATGTTAACAGCTTCCATGGAAATCATTGGCTTTTACCTCCTCCTGAGTCTACATCCCCCAAATGACAGTTCCTTCATTCTCAGGTATCGCCATCATTCCCATCCGCAATCCAAGTAAAACAGACTTCCTGTTTGCAAAACTGAGGCACTGTATTTACTGCTAAGAAATGTCACAAATAAATGTCACATGGATTCTGTGGCTCACTAAGCATTGCATTCCTGCTGCAAATATATTTCAGTCCCGCTTTAATACAAAGCTGGCTGGTGTGGGAATTCACCCTAAATTCCAAACAGAGCTATGAGGGAGAGAGTGTTCCTTAAGAAGACACATAAATATTAAGAGAGCATCAGACTGTGGACTCACACAAATCCCAGGAAACAGGCTGAAGCAGGCACATAAAAGTTTATTTTTTAAAGGATTTTCAATTGTTGCCTATTTGTTATACATGGTGTCAGATTTCATTAGATAATTTCTTTCAAGTATGTAATATACAGTGACATCTTCACCCCTGCTTACCTTTCTAAAGCTCCCTGACTTCACCTTCAATCTTTCTCCCTTGGCGTATTCCTTTCTCCTAGTCTCTTCTGTTTTTCTCTCTCTCACTCCTGAGAGAGAGAGAGAGAGAGAGAGAGAGAGAGAGAGAGAGAGAGAGAGAGAGCACATGTGTATGTGTCCTTCTATACAGAATTCTCAGTCCCACAAATGAAAGAAAACATGAGATATTTGTCCTCTGTATGTTACTTATTTCAATTCTATATAATTTATGAGTTAATTCCAAGAGCAGACAAATGGGATTGTATTAAAAGAAAGAATCAAGTGAAGAGACAGATTATAGGATAGGAGGAAATCTGTGCAAGTTATACCTCTGACAGGGGATTGGTACTCAGATCACATAAGCAACAAAAAACAACATCAAAGGCAAACAACCCATTAATAACCAGGCAAAGGAAATGGAAATTTCTGAAGTGAAATACAGTTCTCAAACAATGAAGTACCAAACGGTTAATAAACATATGAAAAACCTCAACATTTTTAGCCATCAGGAAAATACAAATTAAAATTTCATGCACATTCTATTTGGTTAAGAAAATGTAGTATATGGAGTGAACATCTCCAAGGTTGGGACCTCATATAACAGTGTCTTAGATAAAAGTGACATTTTCCAGCTAAAGAAATGTGGTGAGCACAGCCAAGGGACCTCCATCCTCTCTTCACCAGTGACACCCAGAATCCCTCTATGTGACACGATGGAAGAATGGCTTTTTGAAGATGCAATGAAGTTGCCATGCTGGAGTGTATACCACGGCAAAATGAGACACTACATTCCAGAAGGCAGTTCATATCCTAAATCAACAATATTTGCATGATAATGTGTTCTCAGTAGGTAAAAGCATGGGTTTGCAAATCAAGAGAAGCAGGGTGGATACAATCATCATGGTCCCTAGTGTCTCATGTTGAAAAGTCATGCTTCTTACTTCTGAAGTCTAGGTTCCATAGATACAGCAGTCCTGATGCTTCCCAGGGAGATACTATTTCCACGTGGGAGCATGCAAAGTCTCATTGGAGTTTCAGCTCTGGCTGGCACCTTGTCATTCCAGGATCTCCGAAGAGGACAACTGATAAAAAGACGTGAACACATTTATAGCAGTAACGTCATTATCATGAAAAGGTCTTAAAGAAGCCAGCTAGCTATTAGTTGGGTAACATGGGGTCTATCTCACTGTTTCTAGAGTGTTTTCTTTGTCTTGGTTACTCTGAAATTTTAGGCTGGTATTTAAAATGAAATCTTACCTTTCTTAAGATACATTAGTTCCTCTGAGTCTAGTCAACTTCTTCTATGATCATCTTTTATGATCATCTGGGAAAAACATCTATAGTAGTGTTTGTGAGAGCTTTCTACAGAGGCTGAATTGAGGCAGAAAGACCATTCATGAATGTGGATGGCACTATCCCACATGTGGGGGTCCCAGGCCAATTAAAAGCTTGAGCACATCAGCATCTTCTGTTTGTGCTGTTTCGGAGCAGTAGCAGTGGTATGACCCATCCCTTTGCTCTGGATCCCCTGGAGGCAGCCATTCTCCTCACAAAACCACATCCTGGTTTCCCCACCAGGATGGACCATATCTTATAAACTTTTGTTGTGCATTGTGTAACAGTAATGATCAGAGAATCTGCTATGCCTTCTATTCATTACAGAATATCGATGAAAATGCATCAGAAGTTACTAAATGAGAAACAGAGTAAAGTTTTTGCTTTGGGGTATAAGCAGATTTGTTGTTGGGGACACTCAAAGAAGCCATGCACTTGCCTCCCTCCATTCTGCCCAGACACTGGACCATGAACCAAAGGTCAAAATGGTCCAATAAACCCTTTTTGTGTGTGTGGAGCAGGTTTTATTTTAGGGCATCCTGGGCAACTCCTAAGTTAATGCAATAGCTTCTGTTGTCACATGCCATTGTGATGAGGCTCTACACTTTCTCTCCTATACTTTGCCTCCTTTTCCCATTGAAGCTGTGAATGTGGGACTTGGAGATTTAGTCAGGATGAGCTGTGCTTATCTTTCTTTCTGGAATCACAGGGTTTTTGTTTTGTTTTGTCTTCATTTACTCCCACACAAACTAATTCTTTAGTTCCCCTGTTTGCAACACTGTTTATGGTATTGCAAATGGATGTCAGTAAATAAATTATTCCTGAAATATTCCTAATTCCCGATGTCTCTTGTTTTATTTTTTAACATTCAAAATTTCTGATGACTAGATTAAGCTGCATCCTCTGCCCTCATCACAGTTCCCTTGTCCATAAATGGAAGACAATTTGCCTCTACCTCATGGGCATCTCAGGGACTAAGCAGGGATTTAATTTTATGGGCTGAATCTGAGCTATGATTCTTAGGTTCAAAGGAAGGCTTTGTGTCAAGGCCTTCAAGACAGCTTCACTGCCCTCCCGACAATGGCCTCTGACCAGGATTTACTGAGCTAATAAGGTGTTACCCAGAAAAAAAAGACCCAGAACTCTGTAAGTCACTCCTGGCAGAGGTTACCTTCACTTTGCAAAGTTGAAAGCACATTGAAAGGCATTCATTAATGTTTATGAACTTTGCATTTTTCTTTCCCCAGGGTTGTGGTGAGATTCACATTTTTCAAAACTGATTTCAAAACCGGAAGTTGCATACATTCCTTTTACATTTTCAGAACTGCAGAGTTTCACTGTCATGTTATGGCTTGTTGAGTACCTAAATGACCATGGTGTTCTTTTCAAACTCAACTAACCCATTCCCATATCAAGAACACTTGTGGAGTGATTAATGCTCACATTGAATCATTCTGGCTCAGTTCAGTCACATACAAATTATAAGGACAGGCAAGGGCTTCTTATTCCTTAAGACTCAGCTTATAAACAGCTCTTCTGCAGAGCTTTCATGGACCTCCTCTTCTGCCTACAAGTTAGTCACTTTCTCTTCTCAGCACTTTGCAAAGCATTATCTTAAAGATCTTGCCAGTTGGCTGTGTTTCCTGTCACTGTTTGTTTGTAGTCCCAAGAGATATCCAGGCTCTCAAGTGGAAGGCTAATATATCACCCTCTTGGCAACTCCTGCATCTAGCACGGTGCCAGCCACCTCCTAGGTACTCAATAAATGTTTATTTGATCAAAATGCAAAGTATTTGAAGTTATTTTATTGTCACAATCACATTAGAGTTAAATTGCTAAAATTAAACGATATTAGTTTTTAAATTAAAACCTACTTATCAAGTCAAAGGGAAGAGGTAGTGTATTTTAAAATGTTTTTAGAGGCCTTTGGGAACTCCCTGCTCTCCTTTTGGGGTTACTTGGGTGGCTGAATTGTGAAGAAATTTAAAAACAAAGAATTAGCTTTATGGCATCTATAAATACTAAAGCCAAGTAAGGAGTTTCCGAATCATAAAATATAAGACCCTCTCTCTTCTTCCTGTTTAATTTTTTTCAATATATTCACCATGATGTAACTTTAGTGTTTGAAGGCACCTTGTCTTCCTTAACTGTTAGAGTATCCTATCCATTTGGTGGTTCGCTATCATATACACTGCAGTGTTCTTACTTCAAGTAAGGTTTGGCAATATCTTGAGAAAGATTGCTAGTTCTATGCATAGATAGGTGGATGGGTAGGTGGTAGATGGATGGCTAATAGAACAGAGAGGTCGATAGGGAGATAGATGAACAGATAGATAGGTGATGAACAGATAATTGGTGAGTAGAGTAGGATGATGAGGCTTGATAGAATTTATATTGAGGTTTCTGATTTCCAGACTGGCATATTTACACTCTGGAATAGCACCTCACCTTTACATAAAATAGCTTGAGTCCTTTAGTTTGAGCCTCAAATTTCTCTGTTTCATTCCTTTTATTAAAATATTTCTGCTGGTGTTCCCATAGTTCAAGTGCTAATATTTTCACCTGTAATGTGTTTCTGTGCCTTGTACATTATTTGACATCTGACAAGATATGGGAACAGGTGGTCCAGAGTAAGATATAGGAACTCTCTTCTCACATATGCTCCCTATTCTAAGAAAATCAAACCAAAGAGGTTGGAGAAATGGGGAGCAGTTAAGAGTATATACTGTACTTACAGAGAACCAAGGTTTGGTTCACAGCACCCAGCACCATGCCTGGCAACTCACAGCTGTCTGTAACTCCAGTTCCAGAAAATACTTCCTCAGACACCTACACTCAGGTGCACATACCCACACACAGGCATGAAGGAGGAGGAGAAGAATAAGAAGAATTTTTAAAATGACTCCAAAGGTTTCTATTTATTACTCAAGGAATACTTAATGAATTTCTCATGGATCTCAGACAATAGTTCTAAGCATTTAATTTAATTAGTAGATGCAAATCTTATATTTTTATTTTCTTGTGAAACTAAAATTTTTCCAGAGTTGGGGTGAGGAAGCAGGAAAGGCTGTGCACAATAAAGAAATGGAATAACTTAGATGAGCAAACAGCAAGTGCCATGAGTACCCACAGAAAAAGGCAGAACTGAGGGTGCCGGGAAATGCGATTTCGCCTAACCAATGTGTTAAGAGGAAGGAGAGATAACAGCATACATACTAATATCAAAAGGAAAGCACAGAAAGTTTTATGCACATGTCTCATGAGCACACACATGTACCTGCACCCATAAACATAACTTACCCATAAAGGAAGCAGGCTATGGGAATTCTAAATGAAGTCATCAGATGCAGAGAACATAATCTCTAATTTAGGACTTCTCTAATTTTTCAGCTTGCCGTTGATTTTACCAGAGACATTTTTTACTCAATTTCATGTATAGAGATCCATAAAATGGATCTACATATCAAACATTTAATGGCAATAGAAGCTGTAAATAAATTTACTTTAAAGCAAAATAAATGTTAAAATTTGTTTAAAACACCAAAGGCAAATATATTTACTTTAAAACTCTTTTTTATTTATGCAATTTTACTATTTGTTAAAGATGAAAGCAAGTTTTCATGTGAGTAAGGTGGTCATTCTTGTTTATTTCCATACTAACAAATTAAATCTTGGCAGAATATTTGATACTGCAAGATACAAAGCACATTTGACACTTTTCAAAAATCAATCAATATTTGGGTTTTGTAATGAATGGTCAAAGCTGGGAGCACCACTTTGCAAAACACACACTAAAAAAATGACAGAAACATTATTTATGGCTATTTCAAAAACTAATGGAAATTCTGTCCTGATCTCAAGCTAAAATTCATTTAACTAATTCAGATCAGTAACCAAAGTATTAACTAATAAAGTTAAGCATTCTAAGACAGTATAATTCAAAGGTATACGAGTTTATGCTTATACGCTGAAGGCTGATGTAGGAAAACACCCACAGTCTTTGTTTTCTACTGTTCCTGCAGGAGTAGATGGCTTTGTATGGTAGGGACACCACTATTCCTAACACCCATCACCTTCAGTCTGAGCCATGGTGTTTCCGTTGTTTACTGGCAATACCTTGGTGATGGCATGCACAGTGCAAAAAGCATCATGTCCTGTGTCTAGAATCAAGGCTGCACTGAAATATCAAGATGTAACATGAGTGAATACAGTCACCAAAACCTTGGGTTCATTACATATTTGGTTTTTTAATTAACTTTCAGAAACATTTTACTAATGTCAAAAATTTGAAGATTCATCTGTGCACATACATGACCACATATAGGGTCACAGCTCTAAAAAGCTTTGCCCTAACTGACCACTTATGCTCGTCCTCAAGAGAAAGATCTCTCAAAACATCTACCACCGGCATAAATAGACTCCTCTTACAGCAATAAGGAACCTGCCTCTGGCCAGCACCATTATTAGTTTTAGATGGTCCATTGGCTTTTAGTTAATCACTGGTTTATGCTATTATTTCTACCTATTGCCCTGGTGGAAGTAAAGCATGAGATTGAGAAGAGTCAAGGTCTGAGTTACATCCCCGCTGCACCTTAACTCAAGATTCAATGTTACCTGAGCCTCAATATTCTGATCTTTACCATGGGGATACCAAAGCTCACAGAAGCACTGTGATGCCTAAAGCATGATTATGCATTAGGAGAACATATTGTGTTTTAAAAAGCACTAACCTAAGCACTGTATTTCTCAAAATAAACAAAGCATGAGCTCTGCCCCAGAGAGACTTCTCCTTTGATGGTAACTGACTTCTAATGTTGCTGATAGATATAAACCGTGCCATTTCTACAGTTACATAACCTTAGCTAGCCTTCTCCAGTTCAGAGCTAAGTTGGTCTAAGGAAGCATTCTTTTGAAAAAAAAAAAAAAAAGAAAGAAAAAGAAAAAAACCTTTTAGCTTGAGCTGATAAAAGGTGGGAAGTAAATGGGGCTCTGAGAATCAGAGTCAGGTGTCCAGGTCTAGTTCTGCACTGAGCTTCCTATAGAATCCCGGTCAAGGCATTTGTATCCTTGGGCACTTGGTTTCCCTGCTTGTGAATAATGGCAGGACTAGATAGAGTGACTTTGTACACCAGGACACCTTAATGCTCTGCAAAAAGGATGTGGAGGTAGATGAAGAGAGGGGATCTATTCTGAAGTCCCACGGAGACACACCAATTATTTGAATAATTACAGCAGCTTCAGGCAAAGTGTTCTTGGCATTTTTATAAGCATTCTTACTTTATTATTTTGAAACTTCAGTGAGATTTCTAAGCAGTAATGCAGTGGCTTTTGGTTAATACCAGGAAACATGCTTTGAGCTTCCCGCTCACTGCCATCTGTAACTATAATTGTCTCTTCAAAGAGAACGCTCTTAATTACAAGATCATGTAAGAAATTGTAAAATTTAATCTAGCATGTGAAATGAGTAAGACGTGTGTATGTGAGGGCTGTGAGGATGGGGGTGTGCCCACACACAGGTCATGTGTGTTTGTCTAATATTAAGAAAATGAGTCAGAAGCCATTTAAAACTTTTTACTGTGGTTACATGTCTAAAATTATACTAATACGTTTAATGAAAACACAGAATTAAGGCAACCTGGCAAGATCAATTCTGAACGCCAACACTGCCATCAGAGCATTTCAAAACCTTTTTATGTCTTTGAATTTCTTCTCACATGGGTTGCTCCCTTGTTTCTTTCCCAGGGAAATGTGATGTTCCAGAGCGGGTGGTGTGAGGGTCCCTTGAGCAGACTAGGATGTAAAGGAAATGATGTGGCTTGGTGAGCTCATGAGAGGAAGCCATTTCATTAGAAATCCCTTAACTGCAGACAAATTCTCACTTGAAGCATTTCTCTGACAAATAGTCCCACCCCCTCAAAAGGAAAGAAAGATCAAGGAGAAATGGGTTTGGAATTTAGAACTGGTCACATCTAATTTCTAGTCTCAATTTTACGAACCATCATGGTTGGAAGGGGATATATTGGCAGGAACAATATTCAGCATTGGGAAAATGCATAGAGATGGCAGAGATGAGAGTGGGCATCTTTGGCTATGAATATTTATATTCATAGAGAGAGACAGAGACACAGAGAGAGATGCCCTCAAAGAGGAAGAAAATAATTGACCCCCTGAGCACATAGCATGACTGAGCACGGGAAGACAGTGCAACTGTGAGGAAAACAAGCCCACTTGACCCTGAATGTGAGGAGAGGGAACTAATGATGAATTTCCAGTAGAAGGCTGACCTCACTCTTTGACTGGAAAACCAGCCTACTTTCACTAACTGAGGCCCATCTCCTTCCTCAACCCCAGTAGCAATAGGAGAGAGAGGAGGCTGATTTGTGGGAAGCCTTTACATCACTAGCTGATCATTGTCTGATGTGAGAGAACATAGGTTTGTGAGGCTGAGAGGCTGTTAGCTGGTACCCCGCCCCCAACATTTCCTGGTGCTGCTTGGGCACTCCTAAGTAAACACAGGGCACCACAATAAGGATTTCCCTTTTGCTCCCTCCCCCTCTGAGGGTCTATTTTGGTAAAAGGCCTAGTTTAATAGTTCTCAAAGGACGATAACAGCCTCTGCCACGCCTCCATGTTGGCCTATTCTACTCAGCGACAACAGGAAGCCTAGGTCCCTGTAGTAGCCAGGTCTCTGAAACTACCAAGGAGCAGAGTCAGAGTCAAGAACAAGGGCATGGGTCTCACAATGAGTGGGTAGGAGGCTTGGGTGCTCACCCATTTCATGTGTGCTGTATAATTCAGGCCTCTCTGCATTTGTGAATGGCCCCAGACACATTTCCATGGTCTGTGTTTAAATCTAGAGAAACCACAGGGAATGTTCTAGAACATGAAAAAAAATGGGTTGAACCATAACATAGGCCTTTTGGTTCCAGGTTTTGGTAGCCAAGCCCAAGACAGGAATATTGGGGTTGTGCCATCTGTTTTTCAGAGTGAATGAGAAAAAGAAGCCAAGGTGAACAGCTGATGACAGCTTTTGGTTCTGACCGATGTCAAGTTGGTTTTTCTGTGGTTTCACCTAACATATTTGGCTGCATATTTTCCCAACTTCAGTTTTCTTTAAAAGATCAGTCCCTTGTGGATGTCCTGATATACCACAGGCTCTTCAGAGTGTGTCGGCACAAGATTAGAAACCCATTTTGGTTAAACTAAGAATGGGAGAAGCCAACCCATTCGATCATAATGTAAATTGTATTTTATATCTTATTTGTAAAAGTAATTGTGTGGCAAATGTCTCTTGACTAACCTCTTACCCGGTAATACATATCTGTAATAAATGATAAATATACAAATTGATTGAGGCCCTTGCCTACGCCAGCTACTCTATCCCTCTGGAGTACTTCTACTTCTCTATGGCCTACCATCCTGTCCTTGATCTTTTGTACTAAGCTGTGTGGTGTGTCTTCAAAGCCTTGTTCTAATCCCAAAGGCCTTGCTGGGAGCTTCTCTGAACAGATACCTCAGATACCACTTCCTCTATTGAATTTCACTTTCATTTTTGCATTCCTCATGATTTGGCATTGTGTTTTAGACTTTTCTGTGATTTTGTACCCAACTCTTGCACCAAAGTACAAGCTTCATGGGGAAGGGACTTGAGCTCCTGTTCTCCTCTTGAAAGTGACATTAGCATCATTAGCGTACAGAAGCGTCCCAATGGATATGTTATGCTAAATTCCTGTTTTCCTTTGAGGATTATTTTTCAGACAGTCTGATAAATGTTGGCACATATTATTTCCAAAATGCCCTCTCCATCTCCCCCTCATCTTCTATTGTCTTCTCAGCTGCAGGGAGTTTATTGCTTCATTAGCTATGGCTTTGCCCTGTGTTGTCTGGTTTTTACTCAGAGCACATGCTCTGTGTTGATTTTTTCTTGCTCATACCTGTCCCTCCCTAGATTTTCTGCTTTTGGAGGGTGGCCATATGTTCCTGTGGATGAATTTTCCTAGTGCTAAGCCAATTCTCAGACACATGATAAGTGTCCTGCAAATATGTTTTCTCGATGAATAAATATGTGGAAGAATGACACTCCAGGCAAAGAGAAAAAAGTCAGAGATAATCAAGAGACAGATGCCTGACTTTGGAGGGTTTCAGGGTCATTGGGAATAACATTCAGTGTCAGTGTATGTGTATTTGAACCCAATTTCTGCCACTTGAAAGTTCTTTAATCAAGAGCAATTTGCTTGTGCTAAACCCTGGTTTCCTTCCTGTAATCTAGAAAGATTCACCCATGTTCATTGGACTAAGCAACATGGAGGTTCATGCCTTACACGTGGCCTTTTCTTTTTCCTTCTGTACCATGTGACTCAGTGCCTCATTCTCAGGGTGTGATAATCAATAAAAGTGTAAGTGTATGGAGGCAGAAATGTTCAGTTTTATCAAGTGTCTCTGTAAGGGACTGCTCTAGACATGGTTTCTATTACTCTTGTGTTGGTGAAAACAAATGCACTTCCCAGTTTGTGAGAATCTCTCTGAATTGTTTCAGCTCCAAAGTTCCCTTTAATCTCAACCTCATGATAATTCAAGATTTCTCTATACCCATGCAATGAAAGCCCTGCCTCAATTTCCCTGAGAGCATGACCTGTTCTCAGATTTCTCCCCACTGGCAGATTTTTTTAGTTTAATATTCTGTTGAGATCTTCAGTCTAATTATTGGGAAGCAGAGGGGACATAAAATGATGCTATTCATTCTCCTTCTTCTGAGGAGATACCTACCCCACTTTGTAACATCCTGTAGATTATGACCAAGGTCATGGCTGCCTTTGCCCATTCTAACTTGAACTATATTCTTCATTTATGTTTACTTTCTTTTCTTTTGAAGCCACGAACTATCCTAGTGAGCTCATTCCTAAATTCTGTCTAACATCTTTATTTCCTGAGTCATACAGTCCTAACGAACAGTTCCTATGTCCAAGTTTGACTTTGTGAGACCCAAGAAACAGGGAAAACACCTTCTCCACACTGGGCCTTATGCTCTGAATTCCTCATTTTCAGCAGATCTAGTAAATAGCTCTCTTCTTCCGGTTTGATTGGTTTATACTTCCTCTGATAGCTTTCACTCATCTGTTTCACCAGCCCCAAATGTCAGGAGGATTCTTGCTTTCCAGGAGATTGCTCTCATGTCAATTTACACAAGAGGGCAATGCAACAAATATATCTACTACATGGTTCTAAGATGTTAATTAAATTTCAACTTCCTCCAGGCCACACAAGAGAGAAAAGAACCACATACATGACAAAGCCCAGACCTAATGGTTTCCAAGGGCTATGGTAGCCTAGGGGAGCCCTGAGAAAAAGAAATGTGATCTCAGTGGTCAAGAGATGAAAGAAGTGGTTGAAATCATAGGAGAAAGAAGAAATCCTGAGGGTAAAAAGGACCAAACACTTCCCAGCTGTCCTTTGGAGACTCATAACAAGTATGGCATCAAAGATAATAACTACCTGTAAATTATTATATACCAAGTCCTTCCTTCCCATGGGCAACTTCCGGTGGATTACAGTTACCTTAGCAATTAGAGAGGCAGCTGACATGAGGTGAGCCAAACACTGATGCTGGTATCAATTTTCTGGCACTACCATTCTTCAGAGCTGTGACCTTGGGCCAATCATCTTACCTCTCTGGGCTTTAGCTTCCTCACCTGGAAGATGGATATGACAGATGACACCCATGTCATAGGGCTGTTGTGTCACTCACATGAGGCTCAGGACATATACAAAAAACATTCTGGAGGATGAAGTCCTACACACAGTAAAGATACTACTATGATTAGTAGCAGTCATTGGGCCCTCATTTCTTCAGGGCATAAACAGGGATAGATATTGATTTATCCACTTTATAGCTGGGAACACAGATGGGTAAAGAGCTTCATTACACTACAATGCTGGAAAACACCATAATCTTCAGAATTTGGAGCCTTGAATCCCAAACACTAGCTAATTGACTGATGAGTTGTTACTCATCTTTTCTGAACACTGGTGCTTTTTTTAAAAATCGAAGTGGAGTAAATGACCCCAGGTAAAAGAAGTAAAACACCTGTCACATTCTCCAGTGATGCCAAGACCTCAAAAGACAGTAGCTGTTATTAGTACTCAGCAATGTCTGCTTCGCCCCTAGCTGACTCAACATTCAGCACTCCGTACTTTTGTTTCTGCAAGATCAGGATATGCAGTTTTCAACTACTTTTAGTTCCTAAATCAGCTTCCTTTCCATCTGAAACACTGGGAAGTGGACTGGATTTCCTCTCAGTGGTTACAAGCACTTGCTGTTCTTGTAGAGGACCCAAAATTGTTTCCCAGAACTCATGTCTGGCAGCCTCATAATAGTCCATATCTTTAGATCCAGAGTATCTGATGCTGATGTCCTCCTCATGTACCTGCACTCATGTGCACTTGCCCACACACAAACATACATGTGCACACATAATTAAATTTACAAATCTTTACAATGCCGAGGCTGAGCAAAAGCCAGAGATTGTCACACAGAGTAGTTTAGGGGGTAGACTAACATCTTGGCCAGTATGATAGAGTTCTCTATAATATTTACCCATTGTTATTAGTACAGATGCTTGAGGTATAATACTGATTGATCTTAGTGATAAACTATGCAGGACAGAAACAGATCCTCCCCACCCGGTACTGTTTAAAACTGAATGTTCTTAAAAGGAGAATATTAATGTCCATAAATATTGCAGGCTAAAAGACTTCAGAAAACATGGAAGGGCATCTAAAGGTTTCGTCTGGTCTATCCGAAATTTCAGAAAGGAAGACCCTGACTAAGGCCAAAAGAGGGTGATGGCACCCAAGTGTTCTGGGCTCTGCAATGTCACATCATGAGAAGCCCTGTCAGAATGCTCCCATCTACTCCACACTGCTGTGATGAAGGACTACCCTCTGTCAGGAGACTCTGGGAAATCTCTTCTGACAAGATAATAGTCAGAGATAATGCCATTTAAAGCACCCTGAGCATCCTGAAGAAAGGGAGTTTTGAGTAGCAAGATTCAGGCTTCTAGTACAGTTCTAAGGAGTGAGTTCATCTCTGCTTAAAGTCAATTTACTCTCTCTCTCTCTCTCTCTCTCTCTCTCTCTCTCTCCCCTCTCCTCCTCCCCCTCTCTGTCTCTCTCCCTCCCCTCCCCCCCCCGCTGCTCTCTCCCCTCCCCCTCCCTCCCTCTCCCCCTCTCTTTCTCTCCCTCTGGCGTGTGTTTCCATGCATGACTGAGGTGTGAGCTTGGATCTATATATACATATGTGTTTGTATGCCTGTTGTCATATGTCGTTATATACAACACTTACCTTTTGGAGCTGGAATGAGAAAGGCTGATGTGTGGAAGAAAGTCCAGAGCCCTAAAATGATGCAGACATGGATACTCATGTAGACTATAGGGATACGTGTAGTCTCATGTAGTCCCGGAGAGTGCTTTTCTCTCTATGGATGGCACACATCTCCTGCTGATCTATATAGCCTTTCTCAAGGAAGCCATTCCTCACCTCTAGATTCACTCAGCCCATCAAAGCCTCCATTACTCTCCATTGAGCAAAACATTTCTTCATAATCTTTATTGGAAGTGTGATTTTATAGTCCCTCAGAGTTTAACTAACTCTTGAAAAATCTAAGTATGGACGACATAAATTATCACTCTCAATATGTACATGTCTATGATAAGTGCTACAAGCAATACTTAAATAAGTGACCAATGATGCTCTGAGACAGAGAATGATCTTATCTTAGAGTACTTTTTTCACTTATAAAGTGAAAACTTTAACTCTATTTTGTGTGCCTCCTGGATAAGACACAGAACAGCCAGGGAACAAAATCAGGGTGGAGCAGTAACAACCAGTACATTCCTGCTAGAAAATTCTGGGAGCACAGCTTTCTTCCCAAGAGGTCTTAGTGTGTCTGCTCTGTGGAAATCCATGAATATTAGAATTTTGTGCCAGTCTCCCAGGTATTTCTCAAAGCCTCACCTGGGTTGATACCTCTGCACATGGTACTCAGAGAACTTGGACTTGAGCATTTTCTTGTCTCTGTCATCCTGTTTCCATTTATCTGCTAGTAGAGAATGCCTGAAAACAGATCTTGACCTTACAAAAATCTGGAAAGATAGATTATTCTAGAAGTTTGAAGATTATATATATATAAAGCAAATTATCTTCTTGGGTGGCTTTTGAGGGGAAATAGTTTTGCAGGGGCTAATTCTCTGTCCATCTGACATACAGTTAAGAAGCTACTGGAGAGGCCTTCAGGCCCAGGAAGAGCATCCAAAGATGTGAAACGGAGGCTCAGAGAGTAGAGGAGGGAGCCTTGCACCCTTACTGGATACCCTGATAAAGGATGTTGTGGGATATGGAAAATGGCACTAGGTAAAACCACCCAATTGTCATAATTTTTATGTGGAGGCAAGCAATCTCAGGACCCTTTGGTGGCAGAAGGAACCAAGCCAAGAGCAAACAGGAAAAAAAGTTGAAAGATAATTAAAACTCAGCCTCCAGTAGTTCCAGGAACTCAGGTGGCCACGCTGGGCTCTGAAGACAAGGACCTTCTTAAGTGTGAAAAATGTCATCTAGGGACAGGTTAAAAGTACAGATTCTCAAGCACAACTAATCAGAAATTTAGGGATGTATTCAGGAAAAGCCCTCCAATCAATGACTGAATGTACACGATAGCTTGAAGATTCTGATGGATGATGTAAGCCGGAGGGCTTTAAACACACACACACACTCATACGTGCACATATATGTGTGTGCAAATATATAGACAGATAGATGTCTTGTGCATTTGTATGTATATGCATATGTATGAATGTATAGATAAATAGGTAGACAGATAGATATCATGTTAAAATGGATTCTCCGTGCATTTTATTTATTAGCAAATAAATAATGGGTTTTGAGATATCCAGGAATCTATCAATCAGAAGGAGCTTTACAAACCAGTACAGATGGCACCTGTGACAAGGCAAGTGTTTTTTCCTAACCAGGGAGGAGGAAGAGGAGGAGGAGGAGGCCTAGTTCAGGGTAAAGCATGAGCCTTTCCTAACTACAGCCTGCCAAGCCTGCCTATGGGTCTGGAAATCAGGGCAAGGCAAGATTCCCACATACAAAATTAGATCTTGGAAACAGGTTAGTTGTCTTGGACAGATTTAGCATGAAGGAATGTTATCATGGCGCAGATCTACACGTGGATCTATATGAAACTGAAATGAAATGGTGCGTCTCTCAAAGAGAAAGCTACCAGCCTAGGACAGCAGAGAAATGATTGGATGCTGGTGTTCATCCTTGCACAAAGCCAAAAATTGAATTCTGGAGAGTTTCTGAGGCTGACCTCACCCACACTAAGACACAGTATTCCACCCCTTCCATGCTGGATGAAGGGTCTTTATGGGGCACATCTACATGTGCAGGTCTTATAACAATGACAAAGAAGTCTCATCATGTCCCATGGACAAGTCCAACTGCAGGTTTTGGGGATTTTTGTTTGTTTGTTTTTTGTTTGTTTGTTTTGTTTTGTTTTACAGAGACTTGATTTCTCTATGGGATGAGTGAATCAGCAGACACTTTTTATTGCATGATGAAGGGCGGGGTGGGGGGAAGGGGGGGAGGCAGGGGGAGGGGGCAGCAGATGCTGTGTAAATGTTCCTTGCCTCCTCTAGGTCATTAACTTTGAGCACTTCATCAGTTTGCTGATTCTCTTTCCATATCGATCAGTCACTTCCTTGGCCAAGAAAGAAAATGCAGAATTTGTAACTAGATCCACATGAGTAGGGCCCAATATTTACCTACATGGTGACCCTAAACAAGAGTCATGATGACCTCTGAACATCAATTCTTTGCAACAGGGAAAATAATGCACTAACACAATATGACGAAACAGCAGGATAATGAGCAGCGACCTCTAAGACTGAGTAAATGTGGCTTATTTGCCTATCTGAAGGTAGATATGTGTACTACCTAGGACCACAGATGGGAAGCAAGCTCCACAGCCCATGTAGGGGCAGAACAGTCATTGTGTTGATTATGACTACTCTTCTCCTTCTGCCCCAATTTTCATGCCCAAACCTTTCTTTTCTGTGGGTTTGGCTTTAGGTAAAATTAAATAATGCTTGCTGGCTTTAAAGAGACACACAAAAACCATAACCTAGGCAAAGTATACTCTCCCTGTCTCTGATGATCACAGTAATGAAATAACTCCTCATTCTACAATAAAAGTAGGTAGGGCAGCATATGGAGTTGCCTCTGTCTTTGGAGCCATTGCATTTGACTATCCCGTGCTCAATCGGACAGGGCTTCATTACTTTCTTGAAGAAGCCTTTAGATGCAGCAGCTCATGTCTTATGAGAACAATTCCACAGAGGGCTTGTCCCAGGTCCCAGAGCAAGCTCCAGGTTTAGAATGGATAGCTCCTGAAACTCCAGCCAGGCTCCAGCCTTTCAGCACTACTTTCCTTACACATAAAGCAAAACAAAACACCAAAGTCAGATTTTCCCAGAGTACCTCCCCAGACCTTGAGTCTCATAGAGAAGCCTCAGAGTCTGCTCTCTTGATGAAGTTTCTAACTTGGGATTTTTGGGGAGAGAAGATGGTGGGAGGTGAGGGACATTTCAGGGGCTTAGTTCCTGTTTATCCACAAATCTTCTTGGAGTCCCTGAGGCTATAATATCCATTTAAAAAGATTAAAGAGGATGTGATGGGGACAGAAAAAAAAAGTGGGGGAGGAAAAAGGAAAAGAGACTAGAATTCTCTGAGAGTTAGAATTAAGAGCCTAAAACATCACCAGATGAGGCTGTTCTCTTAAAGACAAGGTGCTCCTTGGGAAATCTCCAGCAGGTGAAAGTCTTGGATGAATACCCCCCTCCTTTTTTTTTTTTTTTTTTTTTTTACATGAACCGGGGTTTTTCTTTCCCACATTCTCAGGTGTGCTGGGAGGCCCTGGGAAGCCAACAAGGTTTTTCAAAAGGCGCTTCCCCTCCTAATCTCTGTGCCTACAAACCAAATATTGATCTATTTAGTAAACCAACCAGTGGAGGGGAGATTATAAAGGCCTGTTTATTCAGCAGTTGGGCCCCCCTGACAGCTGTTCACTGGGGGATTATGAAGTCACGGCAGTAATTACACTATAAACAGAGGATGGGAGAGAAGAAAGCATGAAAGTGAGCTGTGGGCTCCGTTACCAGGCAACACAAAATATGTAACCGGAAACCCAGCAAGCATGTAAATTTCCCTACAAGCCTCCCAGATGTCCTCACTTTGGGGCCAACGTTCAATTTCAGTTTCGATTTGTTTATTTGTCCGCCGTCTTCAGACTGAAGAGTGTTGGAAGAGAAAAGAAAAGAAACAAGTGGGGGAAGGTCGAGTTGTACTTTCCACCCAAGTTCTACACCAGCAGGAGAAAGCTAGGGCTTCTAGATAGGGCCTGTGCTCCGACAAGCTGTAGCGATCTTGCTCGGGGAGATGGCTAACACAGGCTTCTTCAGCAAAGACAGGACTAAGGATTGATGGAGAGAGGGGAAGGGAAAGAGAGGGGGTGAAGTTAAGGAGCTAGACCCTGTAAAAAGAGCACCTGGAGTCCCCACGGCCACAGCCCCACCTAGTGGTTGCCCCACATCATCTCTATGGCTTCTGGGAAGAGTATTCCTCAAGGCACCGAGAAGCCTAGACTTGTTGCAGCAGCTCTACCAGAACATTCTATGCTGAGCACACATCAGGTTCTCTGTCCTAGACACTTTGCCAACCCTGTTTATTTAGATTCCAGCGCTCTGCGGAAGGACTTTAGAGACCATAGAAATAGATAGCGAAGACCTGCATTTACCTTTCCTTAACTTCTCAATTCCCACGCCAGCAATAGTTCCTCCAATGCTCATTGTGGGTTTCTGTGCCTCCATATGAACGTGGAGCATACATGCCCACTCCCATACATACACATATAACCATACATACACACATACACCCATGTCAGACCCTTCAAGAGATCACTTCGGTTTCTGAGTCCTGTATTTTAAGCTAAATATTAACAAACTGAGAATTATTCAATTTGGACAAACTCTACCTAAAACACAGCAGAACAACAACAAAATAAGCAAGACAAAAACCAAATTAGTGCTGTTTCTCAGGAATGCTTTCCACCTGTTTTTAGACAGGATACCTCAATTGGGGAAGATGGCTGACTAACCAGCCTCAGGAATCCACTGTCTCCACCTTCCCTTTGCTGGCATTACAAATGAGCAACCATGCCACGTGAGAATCAAACTCCGGTCTCACATTTTGCTCTGTAAGGACTATCCCTCTCCAGCTTCTCAGAGTCTAGCATCTGTGACTTCAGAGGTGTGCTTGCAACTTTGGGAGAAGGCCTGTGAAAGCAGATTTCACATTTCCAGGAATTCTGCTAATGTATTAACTGTTGGGTGTTTGAAATACACTATAATGAGCATACTAACACTGAAATATGACCAAGCATAACCCACCAATTACCCCCTTTTCCACCCCGTCTCAGACTCTAGACTAACAAAGCATTCTACTGACTCCGGCTGAGCATGCTTTCAAGTTTCCTGGGGAGTCAATCTGTCATGGGGGCCCGATCTTATATCCACAGAGTCCTGCATAGGCTTCCATACAGGAAGCTACCAGAGTACACACGTCTCAGTCCAATCTGAAGAGCAGAGATAGAATTTGAATTCCTCTAAACTGTTTTTTCTGTAGAGTAACCACACTGGTTGACTGGGGCATTTCCCTCGGGAGTGATTCATATCATAGCCACGCACATTTCATGGGACACTCTGAGAGGCAGATGTTGAATGACCAGGTTGTAACAACAAAAATATGTAATAAATGCATCCAAGTCACTGAACTGGACAGTGAGTACATGCTGCCTCAGCCATCTCAGCCTTTGAGGTAAATGTTAGCAAAGCAGCTGGACACACCAATGTCATTTTGTTTTGTTTCATGGTTTCAAACAAGGGAGAGCTGTCAAATTTTTTCTCCTAATTGTAGTATTGCTTGTACAGGGGGGCAATTTTGTGACAGAGCTCACTGAGCACCCTGGTCATCGATTCCTTTGACATGCAGAGGCCCATCACTTCTGCTGGGTAGGCCTCAGTGTCCTCTTGAGCAGCTGAGAAGTTTGTGGCTTAGGAATTCTTGCTGCAGAGGAGTTTTAGGCATTCACACAGACCAGCTCAGTGAGCAGAACTCTGCACAGAGTGAGCAGTGTTTTCCACAGTTCATTGGCCTGTAGACTTACTTTCCCGTCCCTGCTGCTGTTGTCCTGGGGATGGTTTGTTTGTTGTGACTGACTTTGCCTGGGATGCACGAAAGATGCTGATGAAATTGTCCTCAGTGTTGCAGCCCTGGGCCATGGGACTGATTTTTGTCATTTTCCCTATACCAGTTTCGGGTGCCCTCTTCTGCCCCAGATGAAGAGCCTTGGCATAGCCAGTGCCACTCTGCCCAGATCGTCTCTTAAGGCCATACCTGGGTTTGTCGCACAAGTAAAGGAATAAAAGTTTTTATTTTACCAGTCTTATGACCACCTACAAAGTGCTGGCAGGGTTCCATCAGAGGTCCTCATCCCCTGCACCACAGCACTGTCTGTGGTCTCCTCTCCTAGCACCTTTTCCCTCAGCTCAGCCACTCTGGCCTCTGGCTCTTCAAGCTACTTCTTCCTCAATCCATTCTTTGATTGTCTGTTTAGATGGGGCTTTGCCTTTGTATAGGCTGTCCTTTCTCAAAATGTCATTCATCCTTACTACTTGCTGAATTCCTAGCATCTGCAACAGTGTTTCTCGAATCCCAGACACACCTTTTTCATCGAGTGAGTGGGTAGAACCTTCTTCTATCCTTGCTTTCATGGATTCTATAATTGTTAACTATCTCACCACAATTTTTTTAACTCCCCAAATCAATGATTTCACAACTGCTCACAGCCATGTGGGGAACCATGAAAAACTTGCATTGCCAAAGCACCTGTGCCAAGTTGAAGCAATACTGTTTTATTTCAGTTTTTTTTTAAAAAAAATACTACTTGTTGTATGTTTAATGTCATATATTTCACATTTTGACCCTTTGGTTAGTGAATTCACTGCCCCCAAGCATATTTGGTTTTTGTCTCTATTTTTTTAGTTCAGAGTAGTGCATTCCAGTTTTCATACATGATAGACAAGTGATCTGCCACTAAGCTACACCACTGAATTTTTGCCAGCCCTCTGATTAGCTGGGGTTAGAGACCTACTCCACTGGTCTCTGGTCACAAGATATGTCTAGTAGAGCTCTATGTAAGAGGCTATGATATGGCGCACAGACATAACATATGTACCAGAAAACCTTTATTCAGAAACCCTAAGCTATTGGCCCTGAGTGTGATGGGAATGAGTCAACCACACATATTAAATGATAGATCTTTAAATCAAAATACAAATACAGTAAGACTGTACAGGGCATCCCACAATTTATAGTATAATTACATCCCCAAAAAGTCCATAATAAGTTCAAGAATATGTTAAATTTACTCTGTAATGATCCTACACATGGAAGCAAAGCTCACTGGGATCTGTAACTCAGTGTTTTAGCCAGCATGGCAAAAGCATCATGCTATATATTGCCAGCCTGGAGAAAGAATGAACTTCAAAACATAAGGCTTCTGCTGAATGCAGTCTTTTTTTTCACCATTATAAAGTGTAAGTACTAAAAGTCATAAGTCAAAGACCATCTCTGTACATTTGGGAATGAAAAGGTTAGCAGAAGCTTGTAGGAGTTCAGTCTTTTACTTCCCAAGAAGAACTGCCAAGCATTCAGTGGCTTAATGTTCATAGAGACACAGTGACTCTGTAAACCAGAGCCACTATGACAACAAAAATCTACCCAGATAGGTTTGAATTCTGGGCATTGGCTCACCAACTATAGTCATGAGCTTGGCAAGTGACTCTAAGTCTCTGAGCCCTGTGTTCCTAATCCATAAATTACAGTGATTGTATCTATCCCCATGGCTATTCCGAAGAATAAATGAGATGACTAATGTAAATGCTTAGTGCCTGACCCACAGAGGGTACACCACGGACAGCTACTCCCCTTCCATTCCTCCTGTTCACGGATGTATTTGCAAGCCATAGGGCAAATGCGTTGACTTTACTCATCGTGGTTCTCATGACATTGAAAGCACTGCACACAGTGCCAATCCATTCATCTATTGGCCACTGAGACTGTGCTGAAGTTTGAACTGTACTGTGAGCAGTACCAGTTAATGGAGTTTTTCTTCCTTCCTAAAAAAATTATTTGTTATAATCAACTCCCAGGAGTGGAGTTCTATTTCCATTGGTATAAACACACGTAGAGAAGAGTGGAAGAGCTGTCTCCCCAGTGGTGATAGGAAGAGGCTTCCTGGCAGATATGTGCCTGGGTGTGTGCCTGTTTAAGAGGCAGTTAAGTGATTCATCTATCATTCTTCAGCTCTCTACTTTGCAGAGAATGTAAACCTTGGGGAGAGGAGGAAGTCAAGGATGAAGAAAATGGTGTGATAACAGTTGACCAGGAGAGGGTGAGAAGCAGATTTGTTCACCACTGTTTCTTTAGTCAAATTTCTCTCACCATTCTGTGAGTAGGGTAGAAGTCAAGAAACTTTCCAGGCATAGGAATGATGCCTCTCAGTCTCCTAAGGCCCTTTATTTTGTGGTAAGTAGAGGTGAGAGATAGATGTTGTTTTCCACTAAGAAACTAAACATGCTTTTCTTTAATGTCTGTGTCCACAGAGTAGAGAATGCTAGGAGGGAATTTACATGTGGACAACACAGCATTATCTTCACATCTCTCACTCAGATGCTTCTCATTCAGTGTTTCCTGTAGGAGGGACAAAGATGTCAACTCTGAAGCGATGCTTTTCTGATAAAAAGATAGTGGCTGCATACATATAAATGTATGTGACAGTATATAAATCATCGTGACAGTAATTAATGCTTCCTAGAGAATGGCAGGGCCTCCGGGTGTCATCCACTCTATTAGGACAACTTTCAAGCTGGTCTAGAACTTAGCTATCTTCTGTGCCTTGGAAAGTCCCTCATGATATTGGGAAAACAGGAACAGGATAGATCAGATTTTATATGAAGCTGCATTTGAGTTCAGAAAGGATAGTATATGTGCAATTCCAATCAAGAAAGAAAAGGTTCCCTCATGGGTCTATTAATCATTAATCTCTTGATAGTTGCCATGATGGGCCCTTAGAGTCAACAAGCATGAGTGACTCAGAGGGACTGAACGATCAATGAGGAAGTGGTGGGTTTTCAAATACCTTCTTCAGCCATGTCATTTTGAGCTGAGGAAGAGATGATCCAAGCTGTTATCAAAAGGCCACTGTCTATGCACGGATGCACGCCACACTTTTCCTCTGTAGAAGGTAGCTTTCTGTTTTTGCCCAAGATTGCCTGACTTTGTTGATGGGAATGGAGGGGGGGGGGTGAAAAGGAAATAACCTACTTTGAAAAATATTCATCATCCATAAAACATCTCAAGTACCTTAAATATTTTTCAGAAGTAACCCCCACAAAAAGTAAAAACAATAATTTCTCCTCACAAAACCCAAAGTCTCCTTTTCTTCCCATTTGGATATGATTAACTGTTTTTTATTCAGATCAGCAAATGTCATTTATGATGTGGGGGAAAGGTAGATTTTTCCATAAAACCAGTTCATATTTGTCCTCAAAATTTCTTAGATGTTCTAATGTTGAAACGAGTTCCATTTTCCAAGACTTAAGTGATCTTTGCAGGGGTCCACCAGCAGTTGTTTATATGGTGCAAACTGATGCTTACTACTCGACTTAGTAAAAGACATGAACAAAGCAAGGGCCACAAATTTATTCAATTTATTTAGCTCTTACTTAATAATGAAAAGAACAACAAAATCTATGTTAAATCCTGCCCTTGAAGAGCCTAGAAGAGAAACAGACAGAGGGGAGGAATTAGTGTTATGCCACAGGGCATCAATATAAAGAAGTGTAAATATAGAAAAAGAAAGAATTAACTATGGAGGGTGGAGGTGGTTATGGAAGATTTCACTGAGGAAGTCTCTTCTGGGTTTGTGGGTCTTGAGGAATAAGCAGGAATGTTCCAATGTGGAAGCCAATGGATTGAATGCATAGGAGGAGAGCAGATGAGAGAGGTGATTTAATGTCAGGACAAGTCATTTAAAGTGTAACAAGTAACCAAAATTCCAAGAACTCTCTGAGACAGCAGTGTGTGGACTTTACTAGGTAAGGAGCAAGCACCAGAGATAAGATCTTACAAGAACGACAGGGTTTTTTCCCATGGCCTCATGGAGTAGCAAGTGGAGAAAGAACAGAGGAAGGCATGTTGAGGCATTTGACTGGAGAAAATTGCCCAAGAAACTAAAATCCTACATAACAGCTCATGATCTCCTAAGACAGATCTGCAAACAGCTGAGCTTGGCGACAATCTGTTAGGTCCACTAAGCCATGGCTTTTCTTCCCTGTCAGTTGCAGTCTTACTGAGGAAAGGAGAAATGCCCACAGGTTCTCTCTAGACCCAGTGGATGGATACCTCTCTGAAGCTGAAGGAGAACATTAGCAGAAACCAGCCCAGGCTGAGCCTCACTGATAAGCAATCAGCAAAGCGAGGCTCTGGGGCTTAAAGGACTCTGATGTGACTGTTGTCACAATTGGGCAGAAGGCAACTTTACCAAGAAGTGTAAGGGAGCTGGAGACATTTGTAAAAGCCAAACCAAATTTGGTATAGTGTGCTTGCTTCATGGATTTTCTGGAAGAAGAAAAGACAATAAGGTGATAAGAAATCTTCAAAGTTGTACTTGGTGGGATTATTTTTTGTATTCGTAGTCTGGCTAATTTACTGAGTTTTGTCTATCTTCATGATAATCTTCATGCCTAGGAAAGCAGAAACTGCAAACGTATGAAAAGACAGGTGTGAGAACCAAACGTGAAAGGAGAAATGCCCCATATGTAAAATGTAGATTTATTATTATTATTCGATTAATTCTATCAGTCTCCTTACCAAACAAGCAAAGAATTCTATTCATTGCCTCAGGCCAGCTTGACAGGGTTAGAGACCATAGTGAGCAACTGTCTCTGTTGAATTCTGTCCTGAAAATGCAGAAGGACACAAGGCTAAGTACACAATGGGTAAATAATGCTGAGGGTCATAAATCATCATTTTATATGATGCACCATGGAATATACTAGAAGCATTGTTTAAAAGGTTTTATTAGGCCAATCTTTGAAAGAGCATGCCTCGTAATTTTAATTTCAATTATTGTAACAACTCACATCAGTGGATTCTGGTTCTACAAGCCCTGCTACTCAAAACTATTTAAAACAATTGGTAATTCCCTTAGTGGCCCACAAATTACACTTGAAAGTATTGATAATTTCTACTAATCTTTTATTTTTGAACATGACAAGAGTGGAGATGGACTTGGAACTGAAATATTTTATGAAGCTTCCAGTTTTGATCCGAAGGACAGATTTGTCACCACATGAAAGTACAGTGGGTAATTACCAGGTGGTTGAAATGACAATTAACCCCATCCTTAATAATTATAATTTGACAGACAATAAATCAAGATGGCAGCCATCTGTAAATAAACGCCCACAGAGCCAGCTGAATAGACTTGCACAATAGCTTTACCCTCATAAAACAAGAAAACTAGTTCTGACTGGTGAGCAAGTAAATCTCCTAAAGACCAGAAAGAAACAAATTTTTGGGTCACTGTGTTCCTACATTTGTCAGCTGGACACAATTGAGGACTCAAGTGTTGTTTTGTTTTGTTTTTATTTGATTGTTTTCTGGGACAATTATTGCTATTTTCCAGAAAACATTAGCTCATTTTAAAATATGGGATTATGACTTTTTGGTTCAATTGAAACTATCCTATTAAAGTGCTGTAAGCTGGGGCATAGCATGCCCCTTAGCATGCTTGCCTCAGCCACAAACTATCTACAGCATCTGCTACCCTGATTCCTTTGAAAACTTCTGTTCATGTTCCTACTGTGATGGTCAACCATTTCTTTATATATTTTTAGAATTCTTTCTCAGACTTTAATAATTATAATGATATTTGCCTCAACAATAGCAGCAGCCTATATTTCTTATTATATTCTATTAACTAATCTACATGCATCTTAATGCTAAATTCTTATAACTTTAAAAATAAAGGCATTTTTTGGTACAACTACCAATTTGTAGTGAATTTGTGAAGCCAACCATTTTATTTAGTTCAAGTCTCTAACTCACTCCTCAAGACATAGCACTCACCTCTTCTTGTTTCCTTGATAGTCTTCATTATTTAGTCTTTGTAAAACTTTGACTAAAGCCCTTTTCCTTGATCTGTCATAGGTACACCCACACAGCTGTCCTGTCATTGCTGAGAATTCCTAAATCTATCTTTAACCCAGATCTGCCTTCTTAATATCAGATCCTCAGAGTGATGCACAGTGCTTTAGTCCCCACCTGGATTCTTTCATTCAGCAAATGCCTCTTAAATAACACATGGGTAGGCACAGGAACATAGAGTGGGAAATAACCTGAGAGGCAGGCCCTCCACAAGATATTTACTCCAAGAACAGGCAAGTGGAGGAAGATACATTTCCAAGGTCAAATACAGAATACAGTAGATATCTGTATATGCAAAAGGTGAAACCATATCAGAAAAGGGTGGTCAGGGAGCCCACTTCTTATGAATAAACTGGTCACAAGATGCCTCACTGAGGAGGTGAGGGAGGTGACTTGATGAGTATCCATAGGAAAGTCATTCTGGGCAGCAGAAAAGGAGTAGACCGGCCATGTCTGAGCAATATCAAAGACTTCAGTATGGCAGAATGTGTCAGAGAAGTCTGGGATAAAAGAGGGCATCCTTGGAGGCAGAGAGCTGGATGTCAGGTGATGGAGAGGGACTGGTCATATGGATCACCAGAGTGAATACCTGGGGATTGATTTAGAGGGATTTGTGTTTGGCAAGTTTCAGGCAAAGGAGTCAAGATCTGAGTTATCTTTACGAGGCCACAATGACTGCTGTGTTGAAGACAGGAAGAAAAAGGCCAACGTGGAAATGGACAAGCAGTTCTGGAGGTCATCACAGTAATCCCACACCAGGCGATAGAGTGGGCTAGCAAGGTGTTAATGAGTAATCGGATCCTAGCTATCATTTAAAGTAAATGCCCCCAAGAGTTTGCTGACAAAACAGACATTGGGCACAAGAGGGAAGAATCATAGAAGACTAAATCATTTACTGAGAAGGGAAGAGAGTGAAGATGTGGTCTGAATATTCTTAGGTGACTTTGATACATGTGTACTAAACAAATAGCCATTGTTTCCATACAGAGCACACACACACACACACACACAAACAAACAAACAATATGGAGGTTTACTCCTAATCTCCATTGTATTTTTCACTATCTAGCTTCTTAAGTTAGATTTAAGGAAACTAAAGGATGCTCCCCTCACACCAACCTTGAGGCATCTTCTAGTCCACTGAAACTCACGCAGCATCAGCCAGTTGTGCCTGTATGACAACACCTTGGTTTTGGCGCCAGGAGCAAATCCTTTCCCCAGTCTGGGTGATCCTTATGATCATCTTTTAATTCATTTTCTTTGACAAACATCTAGTTACCTCTTAGAGAGCAACTTCAGTAATTCTCTGCTCTAAGCCTTCCATAAGCCCATTGGCTCAATGATTACCTCTTTCTTCCCACTCAAGTGCTATTACTCACACACTTGATATCACTTCTAACCTGAACTTCTGTTGGTAATCATTGGTAAAGCATGCAAGTGGGAGAAATGAGAAATGGGATGAGAATAATAATAATAATGAGAAGAAGAAGAAGAAGAAGAAGAAGAAGAAGAAGAAGAAGAAGAAGAAGAAGAGAAGAAGAAGAATGAGTTCTTGCAGGGCCTTGAGGGTTCCTCCAAGGACTGTGTTTTGTCTTTAAGTTGATAGGGACCAATAACAGTGACACAGTGTTAAAATTCAAAAGGCTGAGTCTGGTGTGACTCTTCAAAGACTCACTCCAGTGAGTGTAAAGTTAATTTGAAGGAATTCTGAAGTAATGCAAGGGCAATGGTGATGGAGAAGGTGGGTTCTCCTGGGCTAGGGTGAATAGAATTGTGAATAATATTTGTTGACACTATTTGTATTTATTTGTTTGTAAGACACTGTTTTAATTACTTCTATATTCAAATTTTTTTTCAACTATTTCATGAGAAAAACTGATTTTTTTTCTCCATTTCAGAGAACCTCTGAATTAAGGTGCAAATAACTGAATATGTTGAAGAAGCCATGCGGCTATTAAACAGTAGAGCCCAATATTGAATATGGACTTTGCCCCAAGACCCAGCTCTTCCCTCTATTTCCTACAACATACTGAATTAATATAAAACTGTTTAGCCTCACAAGAACATTCTTACACCAACACAAAATGCACGTCGACTTCAATATTATTTTTGTAAAATTGCCCTTTCAAAATACACTGTTTGTGGACGGACAGTACATACTATATGACTTGTGTTTATATGGGTGCTTAGCCACCATGTGATGTTTTTCTTAGTCTTTTTTTTTTACCCTCAGTCAAATGAGGGGAAACATCTAGCATATGGAAGCATTTCTACACCGCAAGTCATACTGAAGGAGAATATTATGCAATTTGCAAATACTGTCATATGAAATATAAATATGCATTAGAAAAATGCTACATGGAGACAAAAATATCTTTGAATTGATGATTTGTTCAGTCAATCACTCTCTCGTTCAACAACATGAGTCAGTGGCCCATGTTATGGCAGGAGCAGTGGGAAGCATTGAGAAGTAGCAGATGAATAAGACTCACTCCTTTCATAGTCTTGCTCTTTTTAAAAAGTTTTCAGCAATCATCGCTCTATGAAAACATTCCAATGGACTCTCCTTAACTTCTTCAAGATAAGACACAGTTTTGTTCTTTGATCCAGGCAGGCGTGTGGTCTCTGGTTCAGCCTTTGGCAGCAGGACATATCACCCCATCTCTCTGAGCCTCTGTTTCTTCAATGGAGAAAAGTAGACATTGCATTAGAAGTTGCCTGTGAGATTCAGGACCTGTTCTCAGCACCTGAAAACCAGATTGAAGCAATAACTGTTGAAATGACTGCCATTTCCAAGAAGCCAGTCAAAACTTGCAATCAGTGGGGTGGAGAGAAGGCTTCTTTAATAAAGTGCTAAACTTCACATGTGAGGACCTGAATTTGATACTCAGAACCCATGTGAAAAGCCATGTGCTTGTGATCCTAATAATGGCAAGATGGAAGGCAGAGACAGGCTGGTCCCTGGATGCTGACAGGCCAGGATTCCTAGCTTACTTGAAAAGTTTCAAGGCAATGAAAAACCTTGTCTCAAACAAAACTTGAAAAATATCCTCGAGGAACAACTTTTGAAGCTGACCTCTGACCTCCACATATATATGCACACATTTGTGCCCCAGCTCATGTCAATGAGGACAAATACACAATTCACAAGCAAACCTCTATCATCTGCTGCTTCTAAACCATAAGACAACACCACCCACGATAAATGACAATTGCTTGTAGAGCTTTGGAAAGGAACAACCTATCACCAAGAGAGTTGTCTGAGTTCCTGTGAAAACACCTGACCTTGTCAACAGTTCACATTGGGTGGAAGGACAGTTGTTGACCATCTGCACACCACTGAAGGGAGCAGCTTCCTAAGAACCTAGGGCCATGTGATGAGACTTCTTTTCAAGTGAGATTTCTCATTAAGAAGTTCTGATGGTTCACATCATACTAAGGACACCAACTTAACCCCTGACTAAAGGACTCAGTAAACAAGGTTCCAGAGCCAACAGTGGTCCTTTCAGCTCTCAACATCCCAGATACAAATCAACAGGGGACACCATAGGAACACAGTAATAAAACTTGATCACACTGGTTTTTCTACCTTCATATAGCAGCCATCTTACCATTTAAAGGGCAACTGGCAGAAGGGCTAAGAAACCAACAGATATGAAGCACATGAGATGAGCCAAGCACTTTGCCAGCTCTTTTCCCTGGGTCTTTATTGTCAAGCATTTTCAGGAACTCACTGGTTCCTCAGTAAAGAAATGGAATCAGAGAGCAGAAGATTTTTCTGAGGTCTCTTTCGTCACCACTAGCAGACAAAATGTAGAACCATATCTCTCTGGAAACAAGATCTGTTTGCTTTTCTTACCTGCTTTATGTCTTGGGATAGAACCTGGTGTGTCAGTTGGTATAAGCTACCTGGCTGTTCTCTATTGCTCAGATGCTGACTTTGCCCCCATCCCCACTCCCATAACAAGTGGCCGCTTTCCTCTGTCTGCTATAGATCCCTGGAAGCGGATATCTATGCTCAGTCGCTAATCTCCCTTGCCCTTTTGATTTGTTTAAAACTGGTCAGTAGACAGCACCAGAAACCAAGGGACAAGGAAGGACTGATTATGTCCTTCTGGTATTGCTATGACTTCTCTCCTGTTGTTACAGGTCCCAGAGACAGCTCTTCATTCCAAAGCCCCCGTCTTCAAATTCTACCTCTTGCCTCTGTTGGGGCAGGTGGTCAGTAAGCTTCTTAAAGTAGACAAATTTTTTGAACAAACCTTGTTGGTTCCCTAAACCTTCTACAAGTGTCTGTAGATTCTCTCCCTGTGAAATCACATTCAGATATATCCATTTAAGTATGCTCCTTTTTTTGTGCTAAACTCTGTTGCTATATTGTATATTCACCTCACCATAGTTTAGACTCACACTGAATCTTGTGCATCTAGAAAATAGCATCAATTTTCAGTGTATTAAAACAAGTCAGCTGTGGTCACAGGAGGCACATTTTGTTTGTTTTGACGATCTCACTAGAGGGACAAAAATTTCCCACATCTAATTGGCAGTCACTCCTCGTGAATGAAATTTCCCAGTCATGGGAATGTGATGTTTATCCAGCAGCCTGAGCTGCAAAGATGAAATCCAAAGAATATGGAAACATACTTTGCAGACCCTGCCAAGAACTTTTCCAGAATGTATGCAAAATGGAGTTAAAAGTATTTGTAACCATGTCCTAGAAACTGAGGCCTTGGATGGGAGAATTTGACTGGTGTTGCCAGAGCTCTGCTTCCACTGATATTTGGAAACCCCAAGTGAGGAATTTGAAGATGAACTGAGAAATAGTCCAGCCTTGGTGGCTCGTTTGAAGTTTTCATAAGGCTCCTTGCCAATATTAGTTAGTTCATGAAAAATACATAAATCAAAGCTGACAAATGTGTGGTATGAAGTTATACCTCAGTGGGTCTGCTAGGGGAAGGCCAGGCCTATTTCCATAATTAAAATAAGAGAGAATGAGGATCTTCTTCCAAAATGTGTTATCTCCTATATCAAACAGAAGTGCATCACAGACTTTCTGTCCTGAAAAAGATCAGGACATCTATTGTTCCATGATTAATCCACACGCAGTCCTTACCTTAGGTGAGCGACGGCATGGTATGGGAAAACTTGAGAAGATTGCATTGTTTTGTTGCGTTTCTTTAGACTGGTGGCCCTTGGCTTTAACATAAACATAGTAACTGAAATATTATGATCTCATTGGAAGGGAAATATATATATATCTTAGAAGAATATGTGTGTCCTTCCTAACTTGTGTATGAATTCTTTGGAATCCATGCCCTCCTTAGTGCTGGAATTACAGAAAGGCATCCATACACTCAGCTTATGTGGTGCTAGGATCAAGCTCTACCAACTGAGCCATATGACTCTTTCTATTTTACATATATCACAACTTCAAGTATAAAATATATGATTGTCCACAACCAGCAGAGGTGATTCAAATATTATTTAAATCGCTTCCATATAAATAGCACTCTGAAGTCATGGAGGTTAGTCAATATGCTTAAATTTATGGAAGAAGCAGGAGATTGAAGCAGAATGAAATATATAACCTAAAATAAATTCAAACTGGGCTGTTTAAAAAAAAAAGAAATATATAACCTATTCAAACTAGTCAGGTATCAACGTCTGATGAAAACATACTATGTGACCAAGTACAATACAAATAAAACCATACACATGCTCACAGAAAGAAAATCGTACCCATTAATAGCAGATGAAAATGGGTTGTGGGTTGCAACCAGCATTTGACCCAATAGAAACTTAGTGGAAAGCTTACCCACTTACACGTGGATGAATAAAGAAATATGATATATACATATAATGAAAGACTATTGGATCATAGAGAAGAAAAATAATCACATTTGCAAGAAAATGGATGAAACTTGTGTCATTGTGCTGAGTGAAATAATCGAGATTTAAAAAACCAAATATTGTGTATTTTCTCTCACATGTAGAATCTTGACTTTTTAAAACAGAATTAAAAGTAAAATTCTTTAGAAAGAGAAAGGAGATCAGCAGAAAGATATGTGAGAGGAAAGGGTGTTAGTTAAGACCAAATATGTTATATACTTGAATAAAAATAAAATGAAACTAATTCTTACATAGAATTAATATATGATAAAATACAAAGAACAGAAATGTTTGTATTATAGTCATTGGGTTATCAGAAATAAAGTTTGCAATGCTATCTTACAGATAGTTTTGCATTTCTATAGTTGAGAAAAGAAAGAGACCTATATAGACGTTATCCCCAATGTATTTTTCTAGCCTATAATGGGTTGTTAACAATTGTTTGAATAGATGAGGCTAGAGTGTTGACATTCTTTCTGCTTCAGCCTGATGTGGGATGTCTTTCTGTATGCTATTAATTACCATTGGAGATAATAAAGAGCTTATTTTGGCCTATGGCAAGCCAGATTATAGGCAAGTGGGAAATCCAAGCATAGATAAAAGGGAAAAAGGGTGGAGTCACATGGAGATGCTGTGAGCTGCCATCCAAGAGAGCAAGATATAATGGAACACAGGTAAAGCCACTATGTGGCAGGACAGATTAATAGAAATGGGTTGAGTGAAGCTGTAAGAGCTAGCTGATAATGAGCCTAAGCTATAAGCCAAATATTTTATAGTTAATATAAGACCTTGTGTGATTATTTGGGGCTAAGCAGCTATGTAACTATAACTTCTGACCTAGAGCCAGATCGGCCAGAAACTTCTGACTACAAATGGAATTCTTTGGAGTTATTTTTCTTTTTTGTCAACTCAAAAGTCCATCAATCTCAAAGGGCCACTAAAGCCAAGTCAAGATCTCTTGAGTTCATCTGCTCTTCTCCATCATTTTTCTCAGTGTTTAAGGCCAGAAAACCCCTGTCTTGCAATAGAATAGTCTAGCAACCTTCCAGTTGGTTTCTTACTCTTCAAGAGCACTTGCAAACTATCCTCCACACAGATGCCAAATAATTTTTAACACTGCAAATTAGACTTAGCATTAGTTTTAAACCCCTTTCTTGGCTTCCAAATTACACTTAGGATAGAATTCTAAAACAAGCCTTACCTTGTCTTAGGAGACTAAACAATCTGCTTCCCATCCAGCTACTTCTCTGGGTTCATATTCTACCTCTTTCTGATTTCACAATTTAACTCATTAGCTTCTCTTTTTTCCTAGAGTATGACTGCTTCTTTCTTGATTCTGAGGCTTTGCAAATGCTGTTTTTGTTGTCTAGTGCTTTTTGCTATCAGTCTGTCTTGTAGCAGGACTCCCCTACCATCTTATCTCTCACAGTAGGTTTCCAGGAGTGCTTTCTATAGCTCTCAAATTAGGTTAGATATTACTAACAAATTCCTTCATCTAATGCCTCCTCTTTACTTTGTTAGTCTGAGAAAAGATGCAGTTAAATAATTATATATTTACATGTATGTTTCTTTCCATTTAAACTGTATGCTACAAGCAAACAGAGACTACACTGATCCTAGTCTGTCTGTAATCAGTCAATACACTCAGCAAGTACAATATACCAAACTGCTTGATACAAATGGTTTTTTTTATTATTTATTTATTTATTTGCCTTGGTGTTTGCCTGGAACTGGAACTACAGACAGTTGTTAGCTGCCATGTGGGTGCTGGGAATCGAACCTGGGTCCTCTGGAAGAGCAGACGGTGCTCTTAACCGCTGAGCCATCTCTCCAGCCCCGATACAAATGTTTTAAAAGTACAGACACCCTTGACTATTGTGAAAATGTGATACTTTCTGTACACACTACTATTAAGATTACACGTTTTTATCTTTTCCCTACACTTGTAATATTTTATTTCTTTCTAATGTTGAGCAGCTACAGCTACAACTGATCATACAATCATGAGTATGAACAAGTATTATCTATAGTAATGAATGGATTGATAAAATTTCTTGATTTATATTATTAGTCATTACTTAATTTATAGGTTTGTATATACCCATAGTCATTGGTCTTCCATGTAGTCCCAGCTATAAAAAACTTCTTTTATCAGCCAGGTGTCTACAACATTAGGGTCTTGGAAATTGTCAGACTTGGGTTCTAAATTAGCCAGTAAATCAGTTCATTATAGGCAAGTGGCATATCAAATACAATAGACAAACATGATATAAAAAGCCAGGAGAGCCCACAGGAAGTGTCTCTCTAGATTGGGCATTGGCACAAGGTTAAGAAAGGGTGTCAAGAAAGACTTCCAAAATGAGAAGACTTTTTGTGTGAGCTGAAGAGTTGTTTATGAGTTACCTAGGTATGAGAAGAGGCATTCCAGACAGATAGAACAACCTGGGAGGGAAATCATGAAGAGAAGAGAGAAATCAGCACTTAGGGGTCATCTGATTGGGTATGGCTAAAGACTGGCCATGAGATGAGTGATGTCTGGACCAGGGAAGGTCTTGTAGTCATTTAAGGAGGTTATAATTTAGGCAAAGTACAATAGGAAGCCAGTATAAGAGGCATAATGAGGAAGAACATGACCAGATATGAATTTTAAACAATTGTACAAACCATAGCTCAGATAAAGAAAAAAAAGACTCACACTCCAAATTCAATTTGGTAAGTGTATTGAATTCAATTTAATACTTGACTTTGTTGGGGCATGTGTCTTGTGTGCCTTTTACCACTTGCCAAATCAAATATGCCCACAGCGCTATGTAGCAGTGACATCATCTGCCACTAACCCTCTCCTTCTCTAGAGGACTGAATTAACATTTTTCTCGGTGGCTTTCATATAGACCAGGGCTCCCCTCAAGTTAGATAGCTGGGTTCTGATGCTGATTTAGTAGGTTTTACTTATTTACAGAAAGCTAAAAACATGGAAAACAACAGCCTGTGTGCACATGGATGGGCTTTCCTGAAAGAGACTGAGCTGGCAATGATTTTAATTAGCAACCCATTTTATAAGGGCAGACTCTGAAGTGGAAACATGTCAAGGCCTCCCTCTTTAGCTATGAAGTTTGGCAAACTCTCGTGAGTGTGCTTGGGCACAGGAGTCATTTCTTGATTTCTCTCCATCTCTCTCAAGGAGATCATGTGCATAGAAAGAACTCTCTGTGTATAGAATTTCCCCTGGGGGTTGAAGGACTTATCAGTTTTATACACCACAGCCAAGGATTCAGATAGGTTCTTGAAGCTAGAAAATGAAATGCTCCCCAGGTAGGCCTAGCATCACTCTACTTTGACTCAGTACCAAACTAGCTTTTACCCTAATCCCTCTGGAGAACCCAAACTTCTAGCTACATAACACAGTTCACTTTATCTGTGTAATGTCTGTTTTGCCCCTAGAAGATTATTTCTGTTTTTATTGTAACAATGTTTACTCATAAGCTGTGCATATTTTACATATTTGTATGTGTGTAGGTTGGTGTATGTGTGTTTATTGATGAGATACATCTACAATGAGGCAGTGTATTCACAGCATCTTGAAATCAGTAGAACTATACATACTGTGCTAATGTATCCTAACTGGATGGATAATGTCAACAGGCAACCATAGTCTATTCACTCACTGACTCATGCAGTAACCCCTGGATCTGATAAGTGCAAGCGATATGAAAAACTAGGTGTCCAGTCTTAAGAAACTCTCAATTTAATGAAGAAAATTACTTAGGTATGAATTTAAAGCCAGTAGCAAAGGTGATAATAGGCATATGTGTGGGTTCTTGGGTTTGTGGGACACAGAGACCAACTTGAAACATTAATAAAGCAGAAGACATTTCTAGGAGGGGAATAAATATTATGTCGAATTCAAAGTCACATTTTGGGAACAGAGGCATCCCCCGCCATGGTTAGGAGGACTATAGACACAAGTGTGTTCTCAAGATGAAGGATGAAAGAGAGAAGAAGAAAGGCTTGTACCCTAACTGTACATCCTGACCTGAAAGCTAATAGAGCCTGTTGTTATGTGCAGCTTTTAGGCTAAAAATGTTATGTTTGTGGTCTATCAGGTTGCCTTAGTAACAAGTGTACGAAGTCTACAAAAAAAGAAAAAGAAAAGGAGAAGAAAAAGTCGTACTAGAACGGGCTGGAGTACTGCTTTTCAAAATTCTAGTTTTCAACAAGCTCATATTATGCAACACAAGTACCTGAAAATTAAAAGGCTTTGTAAGGAGCACATCAGAAGAAAGGAAAAAAGGAAGGGATGAGGGGATGGAGGAGGGGAGGATGGGGAAGGAGGAGGGGAGGGAGGAGGCAGGACAGAGGAGACATCTCCTGCATCCTAGTCCATCGACACACTAAGAATGATCCATGCTCCAGAAATTAAAGAGCTAAGAGACCTTGTTAATTCACCTTGAAGATGAGAGAGAAAGAGAGAGAGAGAGAGAGAGAGAGAGAGAGAGAGAGAGAGAGAGAGAGAGAGAGAACCACAGCCTTACCTGTTGGGCTGCTGGCTAACTATTGAACCTCTTGTCTGAACATTTAAAATTATCCTAGCTCCCAGCTGAGGCAATAAATTTAGGTCTTTTAGGGAAGGGAAAAATAAGATAAAAATGAAATTGAATTGGCTACATATTCCACTGTGTGAGGTGGAGCCCACCCTTTCAAGTATTCATGGACAGATCAGATCATCTTGCGCTGCCTCTTCTCCATAAGGCTGTGTGTACACTCCTTAGATGAACAAAGCAGTCTGTAAACACACACAGCACAGAAGGAGAGAGGGACAAAATGCCAGGTAATGCAGGGTGACCTGAACAAAGGATGGAGTGCCAGAGTAGTTCAGAAGAATAGGTGGTAGGTAGTATCCTTGGCTCTGGAAAATTGAAATGCGAGTTCCTATACCAGGGTGGCTATTTCTAGCAATGTGGCTTTGACCAAGTTTGTGGATTTTCTTTTTTAATTGTTTGTGAGTTTGTGAGCCAGTGTCTTAGTATGTGCCCAGGTGGCCTGGAATTCATAATCCCCCAGCCCTTTCTTCCAGAATTCTGGCTTTACAGGTGTTCCCTTGACATCTTAGCATTCGCATCTGAAATATAAAAGAGAATAAGAATATTCATTAACCTCACAGGATTATAATTCTGTGGATTATGATGGATAAATACTTTATAACGACTAGAAAATAACTTGTTTAATGGATGAAATGGAATTTTTAACAGGACTTGGGGATGAGTTCCTTGGATGAAAAATTATATAAATACTACAAATGCAGAATCCATATTAACAGCACATTTATGAAACTATAAAAAATGTTAAAGAAGAAAGACAAGCCCCAAACCCTGTTTGCAGCCACTTGTAAAATTTGGTGACGTGGTCTTTCTTTTTTCAATGTATTTTTACACTTGAAAAATAGCTGATCAAGTTCGCTTCCAAATAACAACTGAGAGAGTGCCCTTCACACCAGGCACTCCCTTTGTTTCCAGTGATGCTCATTCTCCAGGGACCCCTGTATCGTCAAACTACTATGGAAAATCGTCAGTTACACCTCTCTTCATATCTCAGAGACAACTCTTCAAGCTGAGCACCTAAAACAGAAATAAATAAGCTAAGAAGAAAATAAGTCAAGAAAATTTGTTAAAAGAAGAAAGGAAAATGTAATTTACTGCATATTATTATTGGGAACACGTTCCACAATGCTGTGGTAAGCTCAGAGGTCTGCATTTTAAATGGAACATTCTTTCTTATAGAAATGACTTTCTAGAAAGGTAAAAACTCTAAGAGTCATTTTAACTCAATGGAATGTATGGACTGGGTACCATAAACATAAGCACCATCCCTCTGTAAATGCACACCACGTTCTCAGCACTGAGCTACACCACATTTTAAATCTATCCATTCAATTTTGCTTCTGTGTTCAAAGTGAAACTCAGAGAGGCTTAAGGACATTGCTCACAGCATCACAGATGCACAAGGGCACAAAGTACATGAGCCCAGGGTGTCCATTATTCGCAGCATATGCTTTTCTTTTGCTCTGGATTTCAATAAAGCATATAATGAAAATGTGACCATTTTACTATGAAGTCTTCAGTCTCACGTTAATTATATTCCAACATTTGTTCCATTTTATCGCTATCGTAACTCCTCATTCTACGCATATTCATAAATACTAAGTTGGATTTTTAAGGCAATCTAACCATAACAGAACTATTTAAACCTGGGGGAGTTTGGGGGCTCATCTAGTATGGTCTAGCTAGGTGGAATCCCCAGGTGAGTCAGATTTCTTCTACTCTGGCTCTCACTGATCACCAGCATGTTTGAAATGACCCCTTCCTGTAGTCCCAGCCTTGTTTGTTATTCGTTTGGTCAATTAGTTTACTGTGCTTTTTGTTAAGTTTCCTTCAAATATTATTAAGGGAGAGTCAAGTTCTGCCATCACTCACACTATCAATCTGGGCTGTTCAAATTACATGCAGTACCCACTGTTGTGTGGATATTATTCCTCTTAGTTACGGTTTTCAACAATCAAACAGAACTCTTGCCCTAAACAAAGTTGCAATTACAAATTCTTTTTAAACAAACAAACATAAACAGAGAGGCTGGTCATCAGCACCTAGGTAGTTTGTATCTCTGAAATTGACTCTCCGAAGTGGGGCAGTGGTGGGGGAGAGAACAGGGGATTTTTCCTCCTGAAAGGCAGAGTCATCTGGCCAGGCAGCCAGCTTTACTTCTGTAGCTGAGAACTTTGACTTCAGCCTGCATCTGGTTTCCATAAGGAAGGAAACTTGGTGAGTAAGAGGCCACGTAACTGCAGCACATGCCTGTACACTGTGAACACACACACACACACACACACACACACACACACACACACACACACACACAAGATAGTCAAGGAGGCCAGAGGGAATGGACTAAACCTACTTGCACAGCCTACGGCAAGAAATAAGTAGGCTACTCCTCCACTCTTTTGAGCAGATTCACAAAGAACTGCCCATTACTCTTCATCAAAATGTCCAAACAGCCAGAGAGAGTGTTCTATGCAGAAGGGCACTTATCACACGAGTGTAAGTTGAAGTGTAAGTTTGACACCACACATGTCAAACATTAAATGTGGCCAGCCTATAGCCCCAGTACTGTAAGGGGCTGGAGATGGGCTGACTTCTGAGGTCAGGGCTGGGCTGCCAGCCTAGCTCCAGATTTAGTGAGGAGCCCTCTCTCAAGGATGGAAGTGATAGTGACAGCATCCACAGACAACATAACATATTCAATAGTATAATGCTACCAATTACTCTAGAAACATCAAGTCCAGAGTCTTCTGCTAGTCACCAGATGTTGCTAATGGTTATTGTCCTTGTCATTCCCATGTGCTACTTTATGACTGAGAAAGGGTGTCACATAGTCCAGGATTTCCTTGACTTTTGATACTCTACCTCTCAAGTGCTGGTTCATGGGCATTACTCCCACACTAGATAAGCCCAGATTCTAACAACTGTGGTTGATTTTATGCAATGTGTACACAAACATGCAGCAAGACATATGTAAACAACTCATTTTGTAAAACAAGAAACATACATGTAAATCAGAGATGCTACCTGTTTAGAGGAAAGGCAGCTAGAACAAATTTCTCCTCAGTTCTGAATATGGAATCATATTCAAAAGAGCCTCCTCAACTTACAGCCTGATGCATGTAGCCTCAGGCAATATATCCATGATTGTTATAGAGCCTTGAGCAGACTCTTTAAACTGTTTTAAAACTGTTGAGAGTTTCTCATCATCTGTGGGATTTCTATATCAATTACTTATAGAACACATAGGGCATTGTATGCCCAGTAGGCCCTGAGTAAATAGCATTTACTAAGTGCAAGATGATGATTTTCTCTAAGATTCCAATTATAAATCATGCTCACAATGTGTCCAGCTATATGACAGCGCCACTCACCATCTGTTTACCCCCTGCCCATGCTCTTGCTTTTTCTGTTGCATCACTTGGTCCATCTTGAAGAAATATGAAACATTATTCCATGTGAAAGAAATCTATAACCCCATCCCCTATAGAGAAAGCTGCTGAAGTAGAGAAAAGGCAACATTTTAGAACATTTAGAATCAGTAGCAGATTTAGAGCTTTCTCAGTATGCCAACTCTCTCCTCTCGTTTTCTTCTCACGAATCTTATCACAGATACAGTAGCAGCCTGGTTGCAGCATTCTAGAGCTGGAGTAGGCTTGTGAAGATGCCCACAATGCTATCCACAGCAATCAGGAAGACAATGCCTCTGAATGCCCAATGAAATAATGATGTTGTATAAGAAAAGGGGACCTTGGAGCTAAGAATACAGCTGAGGTAGAATGCTTATCTAATATGCTTGAAGCCTTAGATTCAACTCTTGATGTCACTAAGACAAAAAGACAAAGAAAGGAGTGGGAGAGCAAAGGAGCAGAGGGGCAGAAGAGAGAGAAAGGCGAAGGGACTTTGTATCAGTGTCAAGGGAAGGATGCTGGGATGAGGTGCTAGTTTTGAATTATCAAAGCAAGCCTGTTGTCATCACACTGGACTGTATGATAGGAAGCAAAGGAATAAGAGTCAGAGAGAGGAGTGTTTCTCAGTGGAAGTGCTGGTCTAGTGGGCTTTGTTAAGAGTTCAAGAAGCTCCCACAAACTGGAACCTTTCAGCACCTCCAGGAGGAACAAGACTCTCTGATAGGTTGACCTTAAACCAGGAACACTGGTTTTAAGTTTGTTGATTTGTAAAACTAATAGATGATAAGTATTTGTTATTTTAAGGTCCTGAGTTTGTAGTGCTTTGCTGTAGCAACAACACAAAACTAATATAAAACTATAGTGTCGAATTTCAGAGCCACAGTGACAGACACAATGCCCAATAAAAGAGAGTGGGGAATGGCAGAGTGGAATAGAACACAGACTTTAAAATTGAACTCATTTTATTGAAGAAGAAAAATTTTATTATAATTTATGATTCAAATACAAGAGCAGTTTATAAGACACAGAGTACAGTTCAGTTTTAAAAGAAAAGACTATATATATACATATAATGAAAAATTACTTATAAAGAGTATTAACAATACCAAATATTTTTACTCTTACATAACTTAATTCAGTCTCCAACTACAATGTATTAGTTTTACAATTGGAAAATAAACATATACAAATGAATGTTATCAGTTAATTGATAAATGATTTATTCATTGATTGCAAAAGATTTCTATTTTGTAGCACAGTTTGGCCTTACCTCAGTTTCCTTAGTGCCGGGATAAGAAACCTGTAACAACAAACTCAACTAGAACATCTTGTTTTGTTCTCCCAAAAGTCTGGTTTTTTTTTCATTTTATAAAATACAATATACATATAGGTGTATATTTATATATGCAGTGAAGTTGCTAGCTCAGAGGAGAGTTACACCAAATGTTGCCTTGATTCAAAATCTGGAAGCTTATTCATAAGTTAAAAAAAAAGTTAAGAAATCTAGCACTTAACCAAACTCACCAAAGCCACAAAAGGAAAAAAAAATCAAAATATTCATTTAGTACATTGCAAAGACAGCAGCAAGCACAATAGTCCCACCTGTCCCTGTGGGATTTTGACTCCACATCTAAGGCCAGCCTTTCAGCATCTGGAGAGCTGATAGTGCTTTTGACCTGAGCTGGGTTGTGGGGAGCACTGGGAGGCATAATTGCATGTGTTGTTTTGCAAACTTGCACAGGATTTCCCAGAGTGGATGCCACAACAAAGGCTTCTACCCAGAAGAAAATGAAATTAGAGAGTCTGTTGAGGCCAGGCAGACGGCTCAGCAGTTAAGAACGCTTGCTGCTCTTTCTGAGGACAAAGTCCTGTTCCTAATACCATGTCTGTCACAATCATTTCCCCTGTAATTGCATCTCCAAGAACTCCGATGTTTTCTTCCGGCATCTGTGGATGCCTGCATTCACGTATGTGTAAACACACACACACACACACACACACACACACATATACTCAAATAATAAAAAATGCAAACAATCTAAAAACAAAACAAGAGAGAGTCTGTTATTAATAGTTTATAAAGTTGTAAGCCTAAGAACATCTTGGATTTTTTTTTTCTGGTTGTTTGGTTGGTTTTTATTGCTGTTTCTCTTTTCCTCTGACTGATTGTAGTCATGGGTATCCTCTCTCAGTTACCCACACCCATCTCTCCTGCCATAAAGACCATTCTCTCTTTATTAAATATGAAAGATTCCCTAGCAACTACAATGATCCAAGCACTGAGGTTAGAAATGATGAGAATCCTTGCTGGGGAACACTCTTCCATTGTTGGTGGGAGTGTCAGCTTGTTCAGCCACTCTGGAATGTAGTATGGCTATTTCTCAGAAAACTGAGAATCAATCTCCCCAAGGACCCAGCAATACCACTACTGGGCCTATACCCTAAAGATGCACATTTCTACTCCAAAAGCATTAGCTCACATATGTTCATAGCAGCATTATTCATAATAGCAAGAACCTGGAAACAACCTAGATGCCCATCAACTGAAGAATGGATTAACAATCTGTGGTACATCTACACAATGGAGTACTACTCAGCAGTAAGAAAAAATGATATTCTAAAATTTGCAGGCAAATGGATGGATTTGGAGAATATCCTCCTGAGCAAGGTAACCAAATCCAGAAAGATAAGCAGGGGGTGTACTCACTCATTAGTGGACTTTATACACAAAGGAAAGCATTCCCAAGCTGCTAACCACAAACACTGAACATTATGGGATCTGAAACACCTTGGACCCGCACCTTGGAGCCATTCCCTGCAGAGGAACACCTGACCCAGTCTTGATGCTGGGTTGAGGAAAGTGGATCTTCCTGGAATGGTTGAACTAAGTCACCTTGGGACCTTGGGACCTTCTACCACTGCTGAGGAAGAGATAAGGAGATAGGGAGAAAAGAGAGTGACTGGGAGGGGCGGGAGAGGCAAGGGAGTTTGAACAAGGGAATTCTTGGATAAAAAATGAGACTTCATTATAATAATAATAATAATAATAATAATAATAATAAAAGAGTCCTCGCCTTCAATTGGCTTCCAATCTAACAGAGTCAGGCCTCAACTCCTACATGGGGAAGGCATATTAGAAACCATCCTTGGCTTCCAAAAGTGAGCCTGGGACTCAGTATTCTAACTGGAAATAGAGGAACACTGTGGGTGGGGGCTTAGGAGTTATTAGCTCTGGAATGCACTTCTCACTCCTCCTGCTCTGCTTCATAACAAAAGAATTATGCCCTGAAAGCTTCAGTTTCCATGTTTCTTTGCCAACTGGCTGCGGGCTGGGTTTAGCCAAAAGGAAACTCAGAAGATCGGAAGCTGGAATATGCCTGTGTCTGGTTATGTTTCAGGTAACACTGAGCAGTGTCTGAGCCTCCATCACCCCCCCACACCCACACACACAACACTGCGATTGACACCTGCAGTTCCTGTTATCCAAGAACACCCCCTTCCTCCTATTCTCCAGCTCTAGGGATGCTAGAAGCTTCCTGCTGGTGCTAATGCCTGTCTTAATTGCTGCACATTAACAGCTTTCCAGAAGCTTTTTGACTAATCATTGTGATCAAATCCTTTGCATCAACCCCTATATGTGGAGGTCTGTCTTCAAAACTGAGCATTGGGAAGAAACTGGATGAAACATTGACAAGGTAAGAAGAGAAAGCCTTCCATGTAATCAAGACAAGGAGCACTAGCCTGGAGTGAACAACGTCCTGGAGTGTTTGCAGTATGCTGAAGAACCCCGCTGGCAATTCAGGCATGACCAGATCACAGGGGCCCTGGGGTCAGACAGAAGGCCAAGCTTTTTACTTCATGTGTCTGGAGATTTGTTGTATGTTTAAAGCCCAGAGATCTGAACAGCCTTGTTCTATGGGAAGATTAACCTGGAAATGGACAGAGACTGTGCTCTGTGATGCTAAAGACAGGGTTGCTAAGACAGCAGCATCGCACATAGCAAGAATGAGCCCTTTCACCCAGTGGGGATCAGTAAGAGTAGAGTGGGCTGTTACGTGTATCCAAGAATTGTTAAGTCCCAGTGATGAAGCAATGCTTAGTTGAGGTTAAGTGAACATGCTTTCAGAGGAAAATTACCTTAAAAGACATTCTCCCACAGAGAAATTCATCTGTTTTATTAAAGGCAAACACTTTGGACATCCCTGTTGAGATAAAGCAATCACCTTAATTAAGTTAAGGCATTACAGTTACTTAAATTATTTACAGATCAGCTTGTAAAATATATCAGTTTTATGGAATAATAATTACATATTTATACTACCTTTACTTACTTATGTTGTGGAAGGGATTGAGAAAGTGAATGCACTCACATGCTATACAGCACATATATCGGACTGAGTGAGCTCTTCCCTTTCATCCTTGGGTTATCAGGCTTGGCTGCAAGCCCCTCTACATGCTGAGCCAGCTCGCTGGGCCCATGGCATAGTCACTGCATTATTAACTTGTTTTTTTTAGTGTTGTAAGTAGAATGAAGACATACTTTCATGGCCTGTATTTTAAACACTGGAATGAGATCACGTTGCTTTATGATGAGGAAAAGAAAGACCTTTGGCCTGTATTCTTCCAAAAGGGAACTCAATTTTTGTGCATTTCTGTACTCTGAACCAGTACTAAAGGTAAGGAAGAGCTATTATGTGCACCCATCTACCCTTTTCATATATAACCCTATGCCACAAAAATACTTGTTATGAAAATGGCTCCCAAATGTCATTAGTTGAGTAAGCATCTTAATAAAAAATATAAGTGCCAATAATTTTTCTTATAGAGAAGTAAGCAGTTTAAAAAGGAATAATTTTTTTCTTATAATGTTATGGGAAGCTGATCCTAAAGACTGATATTTTAGAAAGCATAAGAAATTTCTCATCCAGCCCACAGCAGACTAAGAGGTGAGTGACCCGCCCAGGCTAGGCCAAGATCTCAGTCTCCAAAACACTGGCCCAGGGAGACAGCCCTCAGAACCCTACCCCCACTCAGCTCTGCCCTAAATCCAAGCCAGCAGGGAAAACTCCTGGAGGCCCAAGGCCCCAGTAAAACTCAGCTCAATGATTACCCTAGCTCCAAAACCCTGCCCAATTCCCAAACCCATGCCATCCAGAGACCTCAGTGACAAATGGAAACTCACAGACTCCAAGCCCACAGCAGCCTAAGAGACTAAGAGAGTTCCTCAGTACCTATTACATCAAGAACAGCTACTTGAGATCCTAAGTTTCTCAGCACTGCTGGATCAAAAGCAACCACCTGAAGCTTATAGTGTGTCAGCACTTACTGGATTAAGAGGGGTCCTTGTGACACAGAATACACTACCTTCAAGTGGACCAAGAACCCAGATTGAGCCAAGAAAGGCTTCCAGAGACACAGACACATCCAGAAAAGATTGCACCAAAAGCAGCCCTCTGAGATTCAGGACAAATCCTGCAGTGAACCGAGGAAGCAGTGGGCACATATCAGTGCAAGAATACATATAACAACATAAAGAACAACATGGCACCAACAGAAGACTTTGGTGGTTCTATAGCATCAAGACCTGAGCAAGGCAATGCAAAAGAAGCAGAAAGAAATGACCTTATAAACAACTTTATGAAGATAATAGAAGCCTTAAAAGAGGATATAAAAAATTCCCTTAAAGAAATAGAAGAAAATACAAAGAAAAAATTGGAAGAGATTAATAAAACACTGGGGAATAAAAAAAGAAAACCAAGAAAAAGATAGCACAGTGGAAAGAAACATTTCAAGATTTAAAAATTGCAATAGAAGCAATAAAGAAGGCACACACTGAGGTAATGCTGAAAATAGAAAATCTGAAGAAACAAGCCAGAACTACAGGTGCAAGCTTAGCCAACAGTATGCAAGAGATGTAAGAAAAAAATTCTGAAGTAGAAGATTCAATAGTGGAAATAGATACATCAGTAAAAAGCAAACAAGCATAAAACACTAAGCCCAAAAAAAGTCATAACACAAAATGTCCAGAAAATATGGGACACCATGAAAAGACCAAACCTGAGAATGATTGGAATTGAAGAGGAAGGAGGAGGAGGAGGAGGAGGAGGAGGAGGAGGAGGAGGAAGACAAAGAAAAAGAAGGGTACCAACTCAAAGGCACAGAAAATATATTCAACAAAACCATAGAAGAATATTTTCCCAACCTAAAGAAGGAAATGCCTATAAAGATACAAGAAGCTTACAGGATACTAAATAGACTAGACCCCCCAAAAGAGTCTATTTACCACATAATAATCAAGCCAGTAAAACTACAGAATAAAGAAAGAATGCTAAGAGCTGCAAAGGAAAAAGGTCAAATTACCTATAAAGGCAGACTCATCAGAATAACACCAAATTGTTCAATGGAAATAATGAAAGCAAGATCATGATCAAATGTTATACAGACACTAAAAGACCATGGCTACCAGCCCAAACTACTATACCTGAGAAAATTATCAATCACCATAGATGGAGTAAACAAGATATTTTACAACAAAACCAGATTTAAACAATACCTATTCACAAATCTAGCCCTACAGAAAGCATGAGAGGGAAAACTCCAACCTAAGAAAGCCAGATACACTCATGTAATTACAAGCAATAGATAATCCCACAGAAGAAAAACCCAAAAGGTAAACACACACATATAATACCACCCAAAATAACAGGAAATATCAATCATTGGTCATTAGTATCTCTTAATATTAATGAACTCAATTCATCTATAAAAAGACACACTCTATTATGATGGATATAAAATCAGAATTCATCCTTCTGCTGCATACAAGAGACATATGTCAACTTCAAAGATAGACATAAGCTCAGAGTACAGGGTTGGGAAAGAGTTTCTAATCAAATGGTTCTAAGAAACAAAATAGACTTTAAACTAAAATCAATCAAAAGAGACAAACGGACATTACTTATTTGTCTCAAGAAAAATCCACCAAGATTAAGTCTCAATTCTCAACATTTATGCCCCAGCATAAGGGCACATACATACATAAAAGAAACACTACTAAAGCTTGAGTCTCATATCAAACCCCACACATTAATAGTGGGAGACTTCAATACCCCACTCTCACCAATGGATAGGTCTACTTGACAGAAACGCAATGGAGAAATAAGGGATCTAACAGATGTTATGACCCAAATGGACCTAATAAAAATACACAAAACTTTCCACCCAAACACAAAGAAATATACCTTTTTCTCAACACTCCATGGAACTTTCTCTAAAATTGACCACATACTCAGTCATAAAGCAAACATCAATAACTCCTGTTCCAGAGATCTGACATCTTCATGCCAATGCACATGCATAAAGCTAAATAAATTTCAAAAAAAAATAAGGAAAAAGCAAACAACAATAGATATCAAAAATTGTGGGAATAACTCCTTGTATCCTATCAGACCACCATGGTCTAAAGTTAGAGTTCAGCAACAACAAAAATCACAGAAAGCCTACAAACATGGAAACTGTACATCTCTCAACTGAACCACTTCTGGGTCAAAGAAGAAGTTAAGAAAGAAATCAAGGACTTCCTAGAATTTAATGAAAATGAATCCACAACATACCCAAACTTATGGGATACAATGAAAGCAGTCTTAAGAGGAAAATTCATAGCACTAGATGCTTACATGAAAAGACTAGAGAAATCCTACACAAGAGAACTGTCAGCACAGCTGAAAACCCTAGAACTAGAAGCAAGCTCACCTAGAAGGTGTAGAAGGCAGGAAATAATCAGACTTAGGGCTGAAATCAATAAAATTGAAACAAAAAGAACAATACAAAGAATCAATGAATCTAAGAGTTGGTTCTTTGAGAAAATCAACAAGAGAGATAAACCCTTATCCAAACTAACCAAAAGACAGAGAGAGAAATCCAGAGAGAGAGAGAGAGAGAGAGAGAGAGAGAGAGAGAGAGAGAGAGAGAGAGAGAGAGAGAGAGAGAGAGAAAGTAAAAGGTTTCTGGCCCAGACTTTCTGGGCCTAGACCAGAGGTTTGCCTGGCAGTCTGGCAGAAACATTTGAAGTCACACAGAGACACACAGACACTTGTGTTAATTTTATGCTCATCAACCTAGGGCCCAGGCACATTGCTAGCTAGCTCTTGCTCTTAGACCAACCCATGTTCAGCCATGCTGCTGGGTTACTTTTCTCACAGCACTTGAACTTCTTTCCTCTGCATCTCCTGGCATCTGCATTGTCTCTCTGGTGGATCTGCAGCATCCATCTTTGCTCTGAGATTTCCTGAGTTTTCTTAGCATAGTAGCCCCACCCACACTTTCTATCTGTCTTTGGCTAATCAGCTTTTATTAAACCAATAGGAGGGACAAATATTTACAACATACCATAATCCCACTACAGTCACCCAGGAAATCAAAAGAATCATTAGACCATACTTTGAGAATCTATATTCCACTGAACTGGAAAACCTAAAAGAATTGTACAGCTTTCTGGACAGGTACCCTTTACCAAATTAAATCAAGACCAGATAAATGACCTAAATAGACCTATAACCTCCAAGGAAATTGAAGCTGTTATTCAAAGTTTCCTAAGCAAAAACAGCCCAGGGCCAGATGGTTTCAGTGCAGAATTCTAACAGACATTCAAAGAAGAACTAATACCAATACTCCTCAACCTGCTCCATACAATAGAAACTGAAGGAACATAGCCTTCCTATACACAAATGATAAAATGGCTGAAAAAAAAAAAACTCATTCTTTATAATAGCAGCAAATAGTATTAAATATCTTGGGGTAACTCTAACCAAAGTGGCAGTTCTTTTTGACAAGAATTTTAAGTCATTGAAGAAAGAAATTGAAAAAGATAATAGATTTTTGGAAAAATCTTCCATGTTCCTGGATAGGTAGGATCAACATAGTAAAAATCACCATCTTACCAAAAGCAATCTACAGATTCAATACAATCCCCATCAAAATACCAACACAATTCTTTACAGACCTTGAAAGAAAAATACTCAACTTCATATAGAATAACAAGAAATCCAGGATTGCCAAAACAATCCTGTTCAATAATAAAACTTCAGGAAGCGTCACCACCCCTGACTTCAAGTTATAGTATAGGGCTACAGTAATAAAAAAACAGCCTGATAGTGGCATAAAAACAGACTTGTGGGTCAATAGAATCCAATTGAAAACCCTAACCTTTATTAACACACCTATGAACACCTGATTTTTGACAAAGAGTCCAAAAATATACAATGGAAAAAAGGTAGTATTTTCAACAAATGGTGCTAGCATAAATGGATAATAGTATGTAAAAGAATGCTTTTATTTTTTCTTTTAGAAATATTTAATTTTTAATAATTTATTTATTTTTAGAAAATAAAGTCCTTTTTTCCCATGTATTATTCCCTTACTTTCCCTCCCTTTGCCCTCTCAATCCCTCCATTCAGCCTTCAGCATCCTTCCTCCTCATCCCCCCACCAGCTCCCCCAAAAGGGCAAAAAGTCCCAAGGTGGATCAGCTCAGCATTCACTTCAGGCAGGTCCAATTTCCTCATTGTAATGTCATGAATGAGTTAGAGGTCCCTCTGGGGAGAATGTGCTCTGAAGTGCCAATCTACGCATAGAAACACAGTGTGATCTCTCCCCTCATGCCTCCACTTTCCACCCATGTCAGAGGAGAGCTGCCTATCCTTGGAGGGTCTAGTTCCATTTCTTGAAGGCTCCCTAGTGGCTGTTACTAATTCAGTGAGCTCCCCAGAGCTCCAGCCAGTCACCACTGTGGGAGTTTTCCTCATAAGCCCTATACCCTTGCTCATATAGACTCTTCTTTCCATACATCCATATCTGTCACCCTGCACAAAACTCAAATCCAAGTGAATCGAAGACCTCAACATAAACACATCCACACTGAACTTGAAAGAAAAGAAAGTGAGAAATACTCTCCAACACATTGGCACAGGTGACCACTTCCTAAATATAACACCAGTAGCACAGACACTAAGAACAATAATTAATAAATGGGATCTATTGAAACTGAGAAGCTTCTATAAGGCAAAGGACACAGTCAATAAGACAAAATGACAGCCTACAGAATGGGAAGAGATTTTCATCAACCCTACATCTAACAGATAACTGATCTCTAAAATTTATAGAGAACTCGAGAAACTAGAGGCCAAAAACCCAAATAGTCCAGTTAATAAATGAGTTTCAGAGGTAAAAACATAAACAAATTCTCAGCAGAAGAATTTCAAATGGCTGAAAGACACTTTAAAAATTGCTCAACATCTTTAGCCATCAGAGAAATGCAAATCAAAACAACTTTGAGATACCAGCTTACACCTACCTGTCAGAATGGCTAAGATCAAAAACACAGATGACAGCCTATGCTGGAGATGATGAGGAACAAGGGGAACACTACTCCATTATTGGTGGGAGTGTAAGCTTGTTGAGCCACTCTGGAATGCAGTATGGCCATTTCTCAGAAAACTGAATCAATCTCCCCAAGGATCCAGCAATACTACTACTTTGCATATACTCAAAGAATGAACATTCTGTTTCCAACGTCATTAGCTCAACTATGTTCATAGCACTATTATTCATAATAGCCAGAAACTGGAAACAACCTAGATGCCCCTCAACTGAAGAATGAGTGATTTAAAAAATTGTGGTACATCTACACAATGGAGTACCACTCAGGAGAAAAAAAAAAGACATTCCAAAATTTGCAGGCAAATGATAGATTTGAAGAGTATCATTCTAAGTGAGGTAACACAGGTCCAGAAAGATAAACATGGTATGTAGTCACTCATAATTAGATTTTAGACAAAAAGCAAGGAATATCCAGGCTGCAAACCACAAACTTTGAACAGTTTAGGAACAGAAGGAACTTAAGAATGACATCCAGGGATCTCCCTGATAAGAGAAAATAGAGAAGATCCCCTGCATAAATTGGGATCATAACAGGTAGCGACCAAGGAAAGGTGGGAACAAATCATGAGAGAAGGAGATGGTTGAGTGAGAAGAGCAACAGAGAGGGAGAAAAAGAAATGGATATCTTGATAGAGGTAGCCACTCTGGGGTTGGAAAGAAACCGGGTGCTAAGGAAACCGCCATGAACCTTCACGATGTCTCTGGACAGGACTCCAAGCAATAGTAGACAGGGTGCCTAAACAGGACTTCCCCTACAATCAAATGAATGAGCACCGTAAGTGTCATTATAGTACCTTCATCCAGCAATGGATAAAGGCAGAAGTAGAGATCTGCATCTATGTACCAGGTCCAGCACCCAGTTCAGCTGGGGGTGGGGGAAGAGAGTGTACATGAGCAAAGGGATCAGGATCATGAGGAGACGACCCACAGAGACAGCTGGAGCTATTGGGAGCTCATTGAATCAGAAACAACTGCTGAGGAATCTTCAGGGAAAGGAACTAAACTCTCCAAAGGTAGATGACTGTTGAATGTCCTGGGCAGTTTGTGGAGCCTCTTGCAGTAGAATCAAAGTATGTTCCTGGTACATGAACTGGCACCTTGGAGCCCATTTCCTGCAGAAGAACACCTAATGCAGCCTTAATAGTGGGATGAGGGACTCGGACCTACCTCACCTAGATATGCCAGACTGAACTGACCCACTTTGAGACTCTTTGCCCTCCTTGGGGAATGAATGGGAGCATGGGGGGAAGGCTAAGGGAGGACTGAGTGGGACTTGGAGAAGGGAAGGGAGGGGAGCAGTGATATATATGGAAAAATGATTTTAAATAAAAATGAGATTTTTTTCAGAAACCAGTGGATTTTAAAACACAAGCTTTGCAGTGAGTCATGTCAATTGCCTTTGTGCCTCTAAGGTCCATTTGCAAGGGACTGACAAGAAATGACTTAGAAGTGAGCAGTCTAGAGACTAGGGACACTTGGAACTCTTTCTACCCATTTCACAGAGTATTAAATGAGACCTAAGGCAGCTAAGTCAGTTACTCAAAACTTATGCCTAAAAAGTGTCAGGGTCCAGGATCATTGACCATCATCCAACATTCTTTGTATGACCTCACATGGGTCTTCAAGCTTTTGGGACTGTGATGGCCTTTATCACCATCCTTCCTGAAACTAGAACTTCTTAGTCAAGATGAGGCAGGGAGTCTCCCAGATCTCTCAGGTGCTTCCTTCTGATGACAGGTAGAACTCAGAACAAGTCATGAAAGCACCCCATAGGGAAGACAGGGACCCCTTAGCTCTGTCACAGGCTTCTCCTGTTTACTCTGCATGTGCCCCGCACAGATCTGTCATTCAATCTACCATAGACTCAGAAAGGCCCCTCTTCATATAAGCTCTTTCTCCAGTACTCTTTTACACTGCTGCATGTTAGTGATGCTACAAACTCAGAGACCAGCCCAGCTTTCTTTATGGGGCAAGCATTTCAGAAAGGCCCCAAGTGTTACCTCCCTTTCAGCTAATGGTCCCAGAGTAATGAATGGTGGGCTGGAGAGATGGCTCCACAGATAAAACCACTTCATCCTCTTTCACAAGACTGGAGTTCAGCTCTCAATACATAAATCAAAAGGTTCACAACCACCTGTAACTCTGGCCCAGTGGACGCAATCGTTTCTGTTGGCCTCCCACTCATTCTCAAGTATGTAGACACTCTCACAGATACACATGTACACATAAACAAAATAAATCTCAAAAACAGTGAGAGGCTCTTCCCTGAGCCTCCTCTCATAGGAAACCAGACTTCCTTTCCTTTGGTGACTCACAGGGGTCTTAGGCTTATACAAATTGCATATGATCTAGCAGATTCTTCTTTTGCTGAGGGAATGGCAAAGGAAGCAGGTGGATGAGGCCCTGATGGGATTATGGGCTGATGGACCCCCATGGGGAACTCCTATGTTGAAACCCTAATTTCCAGCCCTTCCAAGTATATTTTAACCTAGGGTTTTTAAAGAGGCAATTAAAGTTAATTCCATCAGAAGGATGGCCTCTATTATAATATGACTGGCATTCTTCAACTTCAGGAAAAGGTAATAGTTTGAACCAGAATCTCTCTATGTAATGCAGCTGGCCTGAACTCATGATTCTGCCTGCGCTTCTAAGACCTTGTATTACATGTGTGAGTCACCATGTCCCCCAACATTCTTATAAGAAACAATAAGGACAGTGGGATGTTCATGCACAGAGAAGGCTATATGAAGACACTGGAACATGGCTGTCTACTAGGAGACAGGAATGTTGGAAAAAAATACTTTCCATCACCTTGCTTATGCATCTTTAGGCCCCTGAATGAGAAGAAGGTGAATTTCTGGGATTATTTGCTTGTTTGTTTGTTTGCTTGCTTATTTGGTTTGGTTTTAGACAGGTTCTTGAAATGTAGTCAAGGTTGTCTACTAACTCATAAATCTCTTGACATAGCATCTTGAGTGCTGGGATTACAGTCATGCACTACCATGCCTGGTTCAGTATCTGTTATTTGAGCTGCCCAGTCCACAGTAACTTATTATGGAAACTCTAACATTCAGTAACTGGAAAAGTAACATGAGTCAGACTTTGATTCTAGAACCCCTCATCTACAGGGCAAGAATAAGCTTTGTGCTCTAGGTCACTTGATATGATCAAATCTTGCCAACTTTCAATTAAAGAAGCATAAGCCACGGTCATCAATCTCTCCAATCTCTCAAGTAATAAAAGGAAGAATGGTCCTCAGAGCAAAGCTGATTTCTTTTTGGCAACCACAGGGCAATCATATTTCAGACAGTAATACATAGCCAAAGAATCTCTTGCCCAAGAAAATATCCATCATAACAAATCTCCTTGGTCTGTATCTCACAGTCCTGGCAGATGCAGAAAACCTTATTAATGTAAACCTCCCCCTCATCTGGACTTCATGATAAGAGTTATACTAAACTTTGTTTTACACAGGGAATGAATAAATTTATGAAGGACATCTATCAGTCAACTGAAAAGAGCATGGACTCTCAACTTAGCGTCAAGCATGTCAGAGATATACACTTGAATGCAAGTGATGCACCAATGTTGATGTAATTACCTCTGCACATAGATCAGTTCCATTTCTTTTTTCCCACCTCAGAGGACCACTTCTTAACATCTGCTCATTTCGAAAGTTGATTCTGAAGAATTAGAAAGCTAATATGAATGGCAAATTCAGGAAGTATTGAAGACCAACATCATTTATTGTGCTTAAGCAAATCTCCCAATACACACATATGTACACATGCATGCACTTGCATTTACATACATACTTGCATATATATGTGTGTGTATGTGGATATGGCATGGTATAAACATTCCATAAGCATGGTAGTAGCAACTTGATTTTCCTTTCTTCATTATCATAGTGATAGATTTTTACTCTAGTAATTGATTTAAGTTCTACAAGATCTAAAATATTTATGATTCATACAGTGAAGCTAAAGTTGAGACTACCATCTCAAATTCCTGCAATCTAATAACTGTGAGGTTTAGGAGATTTTATTCACTCATCAGTAAGCAACTTTTGTGCCACAAGGGCTGAGCTATGATACAGAAATATTTTGGACAAAATCAAGACCTTTGACCTCCGCCTCCTTCTGCTCCCATTCCAACACTGTTCCTGGATTAGTTTTGTTTCAGAATTCACAATTGATATGAGGCAAGTTTTGCTTGGTCTTTGTGTGTACCTTTAGGATTGTTGTTGCTTCCAATTCCACAGGTGAAGTAGAATCCTCCCACACTTAGATAAAGGAAGAAAAGTTCCAGGGGGTAAGATGATTCACAGCTTTATCTCTTAGCACCAAGGACCAGGAAGAGCAAGATCGGAAGTGCAAAAGAACAGAAAATGGGTGGCTTACCCTGCTAGACAAGAAGATTTGCTAATCTGCACATGATGTGAAGATATACATATACGGTAAACAGCCATAAATACATCAAAAATATTTAAATGAGTGAAATAATTGAATATTTACTTTATAGAAAGTACATATTATCATAGTCATATGAGCATATATACATAAAAGATGGATAAAACTATGCAGACCTAAATCTAATTAGATCTTATTATATACCCTTGGAATAGCAAAATTTAAAAGATTGTTGGCAAAGATACAAAGCAATACATACACTGTTGCCTGTTTTTGAAAATGGTGTGAGCAGTTTCAGGTCAAGAGTAAGAGTAAAACTTGGTTTCATTAAACACATAGATACATAAGCCTAAACAGAATAGTAAAGAAGAAAAAGTCATTTTAATACCTTCAGTAACACTTTTTTCCTTTTGAACAGAGGGAGTCACATTTTCATTTTATCTGGATGTTGCTGTTGCAAAATATGAAACCAGTGCAAGGCCTTATGAGTAAAGAAATGCACTTTATTCGCATAAGAAATGCCCATGCTTCATCCACCATGGGTCAAGGCAAACCCTGACATGTCAAATAGAGACAAAATACATGACCACCAGTGAGAGAAGACGGGGGGGGGGTAGGAGGGAGAAACTGAATGATTAACTTCTGCAACAGATTAGAAGCAGCCTGGAGAAACGTCCCCCAAATCAGTAGAGTCTACTTTCTTTTGCCTGGACCCCAGGATGTTATCTGTCATTGAATCTGTGTGTGTGTATGGGGTGGGGGCTAACTGGGCCTTGTGGTGATCTTTCTGTCTCCTAAGTGTATTTATTTTCTTGGATTGAGAGTCTTATTTTATAACCCAGACTGACTTCCACTGTCACCTTTCCTGAGTTCTGACATTGTAAGTTTTGTCACCATACCTAGCTCTGCCATGAAGTTTTAAAAGCACATTTAAGGTTGCTCCTCCAAAGGTGTGTGGATACTCATAGTAGAGTGAAGGACTCACAATGACCTCAGAGGACATTGTGTTCCTTTCCCAATGGGTTCCTCTCCCTGACCTGACACAATGGACCATGTGGAAGAACCAAGCTATTGACTCTAGAAATATCTGGCAGAATTCCCCCCAAAAACACTATCTTGAGGCCCAAAGGATAATGTGCCTCATGAGGAATGATACACACACACACACACACACACACACACACACACACACACACATATATAATTGAAGAAGTGCTACTTGGAATTGTATATTCAGGGTTCTCCAGAGAGATAGTACCAGAGTGTTGATGGAATAAGATTTTGTCAAGTATCTAATGGTCAGAGCAAGATGAACTATCTCTACTTAGAATTGATAGCTCCCTGTGTCCCCAGGGTCTTCAGACTCCCAGCTGTAAAATAATGTCTTCTGCTGTGGGTTTCCCAGCTACTTCTCATCACATCTTTCCCACAGAGGAGAAAAGCAACAATCCCATTCACAGCTAAGTAACAGGAGCCAAAACAGGGTTCAGACATTTTACATTTCAGTTGGTCCTGCCTGAAACAGAAAGTCTACCTTCTATCTCTGTTATCAAGACAACTGATCTCTGGCTAAAGCTTCATAACTTGCAATAGCAGTTGGGAGGGACCAAACACATTCCACTGGAGCCACCCCTACTGGTAAAGATATAAATTATGATGCCCGGGGCTGGTCATTGGAGCCACTCTGCCTTCACAATGAAGTCCAGCAGCTTCTCTTTCATAATGCTCCTTTCTCTGGGGATCCTGGCATCCTTGGCTATTGAAGAACTTAAAGATAATGCTGTCAAAATTGGATTCTGCCCTCCTGACATGCTACCAAACATCAGGCTTGGGACAAGAGAGTGTAAATCTGACTGGGATTGTGCTTTGGCTCAAAAGTGCTGCAAAATTTTTGGGGACACCAAGTGCCTTTATCCTATTCTCATCCTCAGACCAGTGAGTACGAAGCCTGGAATGTGCCCAAAGTTTGAAGGACAAGATTTTATGATGAATCCTTCTAATATGTGTAAGGATGATGGCCAGTGTGAAGGCAACTATAAATGCTGCCCAAGCAAGTGTGGGAAAATCTGCCTTCTTCCACAGTGAACCTGATCCTAGCATTTGGACACAGCTCTGGACTTGTGTTCTGTGGGCTATGGGAACTACTTTTCTGGTGTGAGGCTCCCCAACTCCCAGGGTTGGATCCAGTCAAGGAAGTTTGCTTCTGCCACTGACCTCTGCTTTTGGTGCATGCTTATCATTCAAGAAGACTTTAAGAAAATACCTTTGGAGAGCAAATAAATAAATGTGTTTGTTTCTCTAAAAATAAAATAAAATGGTGTGATTACTTGGCAAAACAATTAAGTGGTTTATTTTGATGTCAACCATACATTTAATATATACCAACAACTATGACTGTAGGTCTAAGGAAAATAAAAGTATATTCAAAGACTTCACATGGATGTTTAGCAAATTTTTATTTATAACTTTTCATGCCTGATATAATCCAAATAACCACAACCTGGCTGAGCATATAGCCATTTGTGATATAGTCAAATAACAAAATACTCTTGAGCAAATAGAAAGTAACAAATCACAATGATAAATTTGAATATTATTCTGGGTTAAACCAAAAATGAAAGAGTACATGTATTATGATATTATTTATATGACATCTCCAGTGATGCTAAACTAATATATAGTGAGAGAAATCAGTTTACCTGAGACCAGGGTTGTAAGGTATCAACTACAAGGGATCATGGGAGAAATTTCTAGAATGGTGAAAATGTCCTATATGGGACTGAATTGGTCGTTACTTGTATTAAACTACGTATTAAAGTTGTCAAAATTTATCAAGGTAAATGTAAGAATCACATTGTGTGCCAGTCATACTGAAGTAAATTTTATTTAAAACAAAATTATAAAAAATAAACAGAAACATACAGCCTTTATGTTTACAAATGCACCACTTTCTTTGTCTTATCTCTTGCCACTGCCTTGCATGCATACAGATAGGATGTGATTTGTTCTTGAGCTGTGGGGTCTGACTTGAGCCTGGAACTCTTCAGCATACCCTGGAGAAATAAGGCAGGAGGCCCTAATTTTCAAACACTCAGATTATAACAGATGCTTTAGGTGATGTGCCACTCAACTAGATGGGCAATGGAGAGTCCAGGACAACACAATCGACATTGAATGGTCACATTATGGGCATCAAGCTACAATGCCAAGATCTTTTCAAGCAGTTCTCAAAAGACTCCTGGCAGGGACTGAGGGTGGGTAAACATTTACAGAGGAGAAACTTGAGCCTCAGAGAAGTAAAGAGTCATGCTCAAATTTAACAGCTAGTAAGTAGCACTCAAGCACCTGAAGCAGTGACACTGAGTGTCTGAGAGCTAGCTGCTCCTTCAGAGTGGTACTTCTCTTCATCTGGGTACTCCATGTCCATCCATCAAGCCCATGTGGTCCTTGAGATGTACAGAGCAGCATCCATGGGGTACCATGGAAGCCAGTGATGCTCCTGGGTCTGTGCAGTACACTTTTCATCCTAGCTGTCACTTCTGGATCTTCCAAGTCTACCCTATAACTCCTTCCTAATTCTCTGCTACCAGTCATCCCAGAGTGTCTCCTAGCAACTCTGATGACAAGCAATAGAAGCAAGTTTCTGTTCTGATGAAATAAACACACACATACACACACACACACACACACACACACACACACACAAATATTCTGTTGTGATAAAGACTTTCTTCTGTGAGTAGGCATCACTAAAATTAGGAAAATGAAACTTGGTCATGCTCTGTTCTCTTTTGCTTTTCATTTGTCTAGCATATTTTTTTCATTCACTACAAAGATTAATCCAGTTTGGCCTAAATTATTTGTTAAATGTTTAAATAAATGGTGAACAGTGTTCATTCTTTCTTAGTCTTATAAATTTGGGTTTCTTGCTCAGAGTTGTCCTAGGAGATGCCTAAAACATAACAAGTTATTGCTGTTACCTTTAGTTGTCCCCCAGAGGTAGAAGGTAAGTCCCTGTTGCCCTTTGGACATAAGGCCCAAAGGTTCCCAAGTTGAATCTAAAAGGAAAACTTCTTCCCTGAGATTTAGCCTTCCTGGTATTAGAAGGCACCATCCAGCCTTCTAAAGGAGAGAAGCAACCAGCAATTGTACCAGCTATGATGCCTATGAACCACTAAGCCCAGGGTATAGTAGTGGCACCCATATTTTGGTCACAGTCAACAGCACTCTAATTGTACTTAATATCCATCCAATAAGAGGGAAATTCTGATGAGTACTAAAAAGCCAGTCAACTACTTGAGGCTAGTGAAGTCATGGATGTTACTTCTGAGGTCTTCCTTATGGGCTCCCCTGACCTCTTCTAATCTATTGGTGGTGATGGTTGTTTAGTTTAGTTTTCTAAAACAGAGTCTTGATTTGTAGCAAGCTAGCCTGAAACTTACTAGGTAGAGTAGACTAGGTACCATTTGCAAGTCTTCAGACTCCTTGATGGACTTTTAGGAGTCAGCCATCATGCCCAGCTTTCCCTTGGGTCCCTAAACTTCATTATAAATTTATCATTTTTTGACACTGTCACATCCTTCCAGTTAGATGGTGAACATATTCAGGACTCTCGCATACCAAATCCTTAGGTACCTAGAATAGAGGGGGATTTAGTGAGTATTTTTTGATCAAAGACCTGAATGTGAGAAAAATTCAAAAGGGTCAAGAAACATGCTTGGCAAATGGCAGCTACACAATGTGTGAATAGGCCATGCATCTACAAAAGAAATTCTAGAATTCCGCCAGTAGGTGTGTACAACCTGTGGAAATGTAACCCATGCATCCTAGAATAACTGCAAATGTGGCCCAATGCATTTGTAGATGATCACACCATGTCACAAGTCAAGAGATGGAACATCTCTGTTGAAAGAAAGAAAGCAAGAGTGGAAAGTCTTGCCAGCTATGTGTGAGATTTTCAAAAGATGCCAGCAGGAGAAGACTACTACAGTCAGGGCTGTGGGACCACCCTGCAAAACAATCCCCTCTTCTCAGAACTGCTTAGGAACCCCCACTGCCACCCTCATTGTATTCTCAGGCCACACAATCTGGAAGTGTAGTGTCAAATATGCTCTGTGCTGTGTGCTGGCCCACACTAATGTTAAGAGAATCAGCATTCTCTAGACACAAAGAATATACCCAGACCCACTGATTAGGAATGTGCTTTTAAACCAAAAAACTTGGGAAGAGTTAAGCAGCCTGGAAGCTTTTAGAGATGTGTAACAAATGGTATTCACACAGAGACCTCCCAGAATGAAGGACTCATCCCAGACAGGAATCAAAGTTGTTCCAGATCTGCTACAGATTTCTAAGAGCTTAAATAATTATCAGAGAGCTATTTGTAGTGGGTTCTGTTGTGGGTGTGAAGACTCCTATAGTCCGTTCTCACATGAGTCCTACAGTATCCTGGCCCCAGCTTATGAACGTTAACAAATTCAGACTTAGCTCATAGATACAAGAAGATCACTGATATACCTGAACCCAAAAACTTCAGAACAATGTTCCTCCAAGTTCTGACATGCACTTGTCATTGATGATTGTATCACAAAAGTATTATTTCTTCATGTCTGAAATGAGGACTTGCTGAAACTGGGTTCCCAGGGGACCATACATCAGGACAGTGGTTTTCATAGCATATCAAGGGGGTGATCTCTGTGGTGAGAGCACCTGGGCTATATCCTGTGACACAACTTGTGTGATTTGTCTTCTTGTATTCCATGCTTCAGTTTCCACATCTGCAAAATAGATATGATCGATACCCATAGTAAAGGTCTTGTTTTAGAAAGTCCTGAATAACTGCAGTACCAGGATAGAACTGTTCCTTACAACATCACCCAGTGACCCTATGACCTATGTCTATGAAGCCACTGCCTTTGAGTTACCATCTGTTCAGGCAACAGCTACTTACCAAGATGATATGCCTAGATGGTATGAGACTCTGAGGCTGCAAAGAGCTAGGAAGCATGGATCGGGCCTCTCTCAGTTCACTGATGCTGGGAAAAAGGCTTCATCATACAACAAGGCTCAGTTGATGAATAATGAGAGAAGCAGGACTGAGGGAGGAAAACTGCTCTCAGAGACCCACCGTGAAGGGATGTCTTGAAAGAAAGAAGACAGAGCTGAGCAGCTGCAAAGTGGAGGAGGATGAGTGAGACAGGAGTCACAGTGAGAACAGAAACCAGATGAACCATACCATCGGGGGGCGGGGACAATCACTGGAAGAGAGGAGAGTGATTTGCTGTGGCAAAGACCAAGGTGACATGGTGTTGGCAGGAGCTACCAAGGAGAATTGATGGGCTAAGCATGTTCTGAACCTTGACACCAATGACATTTCTGGGAGATAGACTGCCATGAGAGGCTATGCAGGCACCCTAAGATGTTTTACCCTGGCTTCTACTCAGGGGTGTCAGTAGCAGTCTCTTCCACAACACAATCTCTTCTGACATCTAAAACTGTCTCTAGATACTGTTAAACATCCCCAGGTGGGGAAATCACCCCTCTGCCTAAGAACTGGACTAAACTATGGACTTTGAAGGTTAGCTATGTGGATGAGAGGCTCCTAAGGTGAAATAACACAGCCAGACATCAGTTGAATTTTGTTTGTTTTAGTTCAAAACAACAGCACAGAGAGAGCCCATCTGGCTCACAAACAATAGCAACAGACTAAGAAAAGTATTATAAAGAACAATGGGAATGCTAATGAAGGGGTGCATATATAATCGATAATTTTCATATGTGCTAATAAATGTAGTAGCACATATGATGTACTCGTATACTGTATGTGACTGGGCACACACACATTTATTGAATCATCTATAGGAAAATGCAAGGTGATTAAGGAGGAAGAGAAGAGTGATCATCTCTTTTTTATAAATAGATATCTTATTAAAGATTATTTACAATTAGCCAGAAACTTACAAATGCCACCAATGCACTTTGAATTTTAAAAGTATTATTAAAGATGGATTATCTTTCTGAGTACAGAAGCTGGAAGTCAGATCACCTGGGTTGGAGTTACTTGAGTTACCCACTATGCGGGCTAGGAACCAATCTCTGATCCTCTACAAGGGCAGTGCCTGTTTTTGACCACTGAGTCATATCCCCAGGCCCTGAACTTTAAAAACTAATAAATATAATTTTACAATTATCTTCCTGACATTCTCACCACAGCTTTTTAAGAGACTTAAGAGAGCTGGTGATTTGCATAAATTCACACAGCCAGTGAGCTGTAGAGTGCGGATTCTCATCTTGAGTCCAAATCCCCTTCTCTATTCGCTGTCTCATGGACACACACAGCTCAGCATCATGACTCATCAGCATTAGTTCAGTCTGGGGCATTTCAAAATTAACTCCGTGTAGTTTTTCAAACAATACATTTTTAAGCAAATAATCTCATAACAATACCCAGGGAAAAGAGCCCCAGAGCACTCTGGGAAGGGCTTTGTTATGGCGTTAATTAAAGATATGCTGTTTTCCTTTTTTCATGCAGCCCAAGATCTGAAAACTGGAGCCCAGCAGCCCTGCTGAAGTCATGCACCCAAAAAGTACCAGACCCGCCCAGGAAATCTAGGTATCTGTGCTGCTGCCTGCAAAGGACAACAGATGAATCCCCTACTGAACTCGTTTGATTTTTATTTCACTACTAAGAAAGCTTTCTAGTTGTGTTTGATATAAAAAGCAACAGTGAGTTAAAAGTTATTTAATTTTATTTTTAATTAACTGATAATATATATATACTTAGGGTGTACAGTGTGTTGACATCATGTATTCAATATAGTATGACTAACTCAGGCCATTTAAGAAATCTATCACCTCAAATTCTTGTCATTTTGTTCTGAAAATATTTACCATCTACTTTTAAGAACAATTTTGAAATACATAGTAGTAGTTGTAACCATCTGCACAGAAAAGCACTAACCTTCATTCCCGCTGTCTGATTGAAACTGTTTCCCTTTCCTTGTCAATCTCGCTCCTACCATCTCCGGTTGCTGCCATTCTGTTGTCTGTGAGCTCAGCTCTGCTAGACTGCACACAGAAGTAAGATCAACTCATCTGTCACAAATGGCAGAATTTCCTCCTTTTCAAAAGCTGGGTAATATCCCATTACAGAAATACATAATTTTTTTTATCCATTCACTGATAACAGACACTTAGGCTCAGTCCCATCTAAGCTATTTTAAATATAGTGTCACATGAATAGGTGAGCTTCTGTCTTTTCCCCACACTGATTTCAGTCCCTTTGGTTATATACAGAAATGACACTGCTAGATTGTGTGACAGTTATATTTTTAGTTTTCCAAGGAAATTACATGTTCTGTGCCATAATGGCTGCATTTTCCCCCTTGGTGCAAAGTTTTCAGCTGATAAATCTGTCTAAATGCTGTTAACAGGTCAAGTGCACTGGGGACTGGCACAGTACTTTGCCAATCTCAAAGGAAACATGAGCATTTTCCCCAGCTGAGTCCACATCTCATTTGTTACATTATTTCAAAGTCTCAGCTAGTAGCTGCTGCCCCCTGCACATCAACTGAGATTTGAAGTTTGTCCCATTTCCAGAATTTTCCAATGATTCTGGGGGAAAATAGAAAGTAGAAGGAGCATCAGTATTTCCCTGCATTGGGGGAAAGAAACAGCTCTGATGTGGGATATCCCAGTGCCAGGGAGGTGGAGACAGATGGGGATCTGGGCCTCCCTGGCCAGAGAGCCTATCCTACTTGTGAGTCCCAGACTCATGAAAGACCCTCCATGTACACACACACACACACACACACACACACACACACACACACACACACACACATTCCTCTATACCTGTATACACACTTGAATCCTGTACATTCCTGCCTACATGTAGTCCAAATGGAGGTGCCCCTTTTGACCTAGACCACAGGTGAGAAGCACAGGGAAGCGTGGGGTAAATGCACCAGCAGCAAGAGAGAAGCCCAGATATTATGAGTGTGCGACAGTAATTTAATTCAGTAATGCAGTGAGGGCTACTGTGAGTTTCTGCCCTGAAGTTCAAAGCCAAGTACTAATAACTAAGGCAATGGGGTCTTATAGGTCATATTCTATTATGGGTAGGCACACAGTGAGGGAGATGTGAATATGAATCAGCATTATCCAAAGCTCATCTGTGCCATTAGTCATCTGAACAAAATCTCTGTCCTTGGGTTAATATTACTACTGAATTTTACTTATAAAGGGCAAAGCAAAAGACTCACTTCACAGGAATGTTATATTAAGATCCAAACCAGGTAGAACATATGAAATGAAGCCTTACAAGATGGTGTTCTATAACTTTCAATGCTGTCTTATCTCCCACCTCAGAGACCATCCTTTGCCTCTCCTTTCTTTGGGCTGTAAATTGTGTGATGCTTGCCTCAAGTTATGACATGATTTCTCAATAAAACTGCTGTAATTAGCTGCCTTTTCCTTCAAAGCCAGGTCCTTGTAATCCTTGTCTCTTTGCTCTGCTTTGTTCATGCCTCTAGGTCTTTTTTTTAAAAAAAAAAAAAAATTTGTGAGTCCTTGGTTTACCATTTCCCTGACAGAACATCCTCTTCAGGATAGGCTGCATGTTATGTAACAAGTAGGCACTGGTTCTCACTCTTCCTCTGACAGCCCTCCTTCCTTCTCCTCATTTCTTTCTCTTCACAAGAAAAAGGAAAGAGAAGAAATTTCCTAGTGAGCTTGATCTCCTACATCACAATCTCCTCTCCTGGGATCCTGTCAACCAACTAAAACGTGTTACTGAATTAAGCAGGTTCATATCCCTGTGTTCTGCTTCCTGTGTAATTTCTGTCTTTCGTTACACATCTGTGAGGTAAAAAGGAAAGTGTCTTCATTGTACACAGAGAATAATCAATTACCCTTTCCTCCACAATGAAGCATTATAATTATATTTGCTGGAAGTCTTCAAAGAAATGGAGGTGGTTTAAAATATCCAAGCCATCATCCTAATCTCCTACTTCAGTGGTCCTCAATCTGTGGATGTCAGCCTCTCTGACGGTCCCATACCAGATATCCTGACTATCAGATAGTTACATTATAATTCATAACAGCAGCAAAATTACAGTTATAAAGTATCAATAAATCATTTTATGATTGGGGGTCACTATCATATGAGGAAATATTTTGATATGTCACAGCATTGAAAACCACTGCACCTAGTGTCTGGCTTTATATTTGGTTAACAAAGAGTGTACAAACAGTTTTCTGATGTGTGGGATATTGCTCTTGTACACTCTAAAGATTTGCTACTCATATTGGTTTAATAAAGCACTGACTGGTCAGTAGTCAAGCAGGAAGTAGAGGTGGGGCAAACAGACTAGGAGAATTCTGAGAAGAGGAAAGACAGAGAAGCAGACACCTGCCAGATACATAAGAAGCAAGATAAGAATGCCCAACTAAACAGGTACCAAGCCACATGACTAAACATAAATGGAGTTATGGGTTAATTTAAGTCTAAGAGCCAGATAGTAATATTCCTGAACTCTGGGCCCAGCATTTACTAAAATATTAAGCCCCCAAACCAATTATTTGGGAAGTGGCTGCTGGGTACTTGAGAGTTTCTGGTGGGTCTGAAATTCAGAATACACTGTTCAGTAGTTAAGTAGCAATTATCAGCAAGATTTATTCCTTTCATGAAGCAGTTCAATGTCTAGGAAAGGGATATGATATGGAATGTGGAAACTGTGACTTACACAAGAATAAGAGAGCATATGGTAGAGGTAACCAATGAGGGGACAGCCAAAGCTATAGTGAAGAAGTGCTAGTGTAGAAAGAACTAAACGGGAGGGACTGGAGTGCAGGGGCTAGGACATTGAAATGAGAGGAAGATAACACTAGAATGGCCAGACAGACTCATTCATAAAAGAAATCTCTACTGCAATAGGATTGTGCAAGAGGTGAAGGGAGGCTTTATCATCTGCGCCAAGAAGGAAAAGTCTAGAAGGTTTTGGATACAGAAACGAACTCCACAGTTAGTCTTGAGAGAAGCAATAAAATAATGGATTCACTACAGTCTTCTGGGAAATTAAACATGCTATTCTTATTTAATTCTTGTACCACCACAGCAAGAAACAGCTTTCCTAAAGCAATTGTAGCACCCATATTATACAGGCAAGGACTATGGCTTATAAAGATGAATAGGGAAGTGTAGTGCCCCTGTTTCCCAGAAAGGCTGACTCCCTGCGTGGGATAAAAGTGTCTTCCAGGCATCATTTTAATTTGTAGGTACTCAAGTGTCCAGGACTAGGTATACCATGGTCCACAGCAAAGCTCTTCCTCAGGCTGGTTAGAAAGCCAAAATGTCCTACCAAAGGGGGTTTCACCACTCACATGTCTTCCATCAGTGTTCGATGCTTATTGATGCCTCATTCTGACTACAGTTACCAAGGAAGACCTAGTGCCAGCCAGAGTTCTAAAGTCCCTATTTCCGATTGTTTCAGTCTTCAACAGACATGATAAAGGAATTTGAGCACCAGAACACCAAAAAGAACACTGGTGAGACAGTTTAATTGGAAGACACATAGTTTTTGCCCTGAAATACAGAGAAGCACATGGGAGGTGCAAAGCAAACTCCCAATATCTCCTTTATCTTTATCATTGTCATTACCAGCTGTCTGTCTGTCCTCTGGCAGAGATAATGAAGGTATAAAGGTTTCAACATCCTGCAGCAGAGGTAAAATTCTGTGAGACATTTCTCCCTGGGGCAAACCAATGTGTGTGGTATATACAAGGTATAAATTCACTAACCACTTAGGAGAAAAATTCCTTTCACCCTTGCTCATGCCCATCTTGATTATCCAAGGTCAATGAAGACAAGTTGACAGGTGAAGTTGATATGTGTTTCAAGCCATATTCTCAAAATGCAACATAATATTTAAGTATTGGATCTATTTATGTATTTATTTATCTGGGCACACATGCAGAAGCATGCATATAAGTCAGAAAACAACCAGTGGAAGTTTGCTGTGGGATAATGCTCTTATACAATGTAAATATTCATCACTCATGTTGGTTTAATAAAATGCTGATTGGCCAATAGTCATGCAGGGAGTATAAGTGGAGTGACGAGACTAGGAAAATTCTCGAAAGAGGAAAGGCAGATGCAGTCGACACCCAGACACAGAGGAAGCAAGATGAAAATGCTGGACTGGAAAAAGGTACCAGGCCATGTGGCCGAACATAGATAAGAATTATGGGTTAATTTAAGTGTAAGAGCTAGTTAGTATTAAGCTTAAGCCACCAGATGAGTATTTATAAGTAGTATTAAGTCCCTGAGTCAATTATTTGAGAAGTGGCTGCTGGGTGTTTGTGAGTTCTGGCAGGACAGAAACTTCCATCATAAGAGTTGGTTCTCTTCTTCCATTATGTGGCTCCTGAGGAGCAGACTTAGGTCACCAAGCTTGGCAGCAGGCACCCCACCCAGTGAGGCATGTTACCAGTGGTTTGGAGCTTACCTGGATTTCTCACCAGGTAGGAATAGTAGATGAAGACTGACTTCCATGGATGTTACACTGGACCCCAGCTAAATCCATGGACACTTGGCTCTCTAGAAGCTAAGTTGCCTAGTGTGAGCTTAGCCATGCCACCAATCATTTCATGTGTACTTAGGGCTGAGATTACTCAAGGAAAGAGGGTAGGAGAGACCTTCATTCCTTCTCACAGCCAGCCCCGTTTAGACAGAGTTTCGTCAGATTGGGTGTAACTCCTTCTGTTTTTTGTTTCTTTAAATACTATTGTGTAAGGTTAGCAATCCCAACCCACAGTGTTGGAAGGAGCCTTCTTCACTTAGCAGGTGTCCCTTGGTTTCTTGGAACCTTAAGTCTTTCTTTGTCAGCCCCCCCCCCCCGGGCAAACCTCTTGGATGAATGGGACATGTAAGATCAACGACCTCTCATGGAATAAATGAGGGCTCTGAGAGGGCACCCTTATCATACGACACAGCTACTGGGCAAGTGAAAGCTTTTTGTTCCCCTGTTCTGTGGTGTTGACCAGAGTGGCCTGCTTTCTACTACTGCTTTTAAGCTGTGGTTTTAAGTCATGTCATGCCCCACCACACACACACACACACACACACACACACACACACACACACACACACACACACTTTCATAGCGCCATAAGAAAGTGGTTGCACCATGCAGAGGTATGCCATAAAGTTCAAATTCTGTCCTTGAGAAAAAAAGCTCACTTTCCTATATTCCCAGCACAATGGGAACAGGAGATAGAGGAGACTATTCTCCTAAACTTGATGTCCAAGGATTGTATTTTTTTAGGGGTGGAGTGGTCATCTCAAGACAAAGCTGTGTCTGAGATGAGCAAGAGTTTTACTGAACTTGGTCTTGCCCTGATCCTTTTGCACAGGAAGTGCTGGTGTTTTGAGAGGGGGTGAAGGGAAGACTGATTGAAAGCTGTGACTCAGCCTGGAATGAAACTCACAACAATCCTCCTATCCTACCTCCCAAGTGTGTGGGCTAAAGCTGTCATGTCCAACCAGTCCCTCTCCATTGGGTACCTCATTGTGTTCATGGAGATAGTATGATTCTAGCTGTCTGAGTTACTAACTGAAACTTTAGTCCTGCGTCTTTATTTAGCCTTCTAAGGACATAAAATGCATCATTTGGGAATAGGCGAGATAGCTCAGAAGATAAAGTCATCTGACACCTGTAGTGGGATTATGCTGGTAATGTTGTAAATATTTGTCCAGCCTATGGGTTTGGTAAAAGCTAATTGGCCAAAAAGCAGACAGGAAGTGTGGGCGGGGCTACCAGGCTAAGAAAACTCGGGACATCTCAGAGCAGACACAGACACTGACTCCAGAGAGAGTTGACACAGACACAAAGGAAAGAAGCTGAAACGTTGCTCTGAGGAAAGATACCAAGCTGCGCGGCTGAACAGGATAAAGATAATGGGTTAGTTTAAGACTAAAGAGCTAGCAAGCTATATGCCTGGGCCCTAGGTCAATTAGCAGAAAATTAACATAAGCGTTTGTGTGTCTCTGTGCTACTGTGAGTGTTTCTGTCCAACTGCTGGTCAAACCTCTGGTCCAGGCCAGAAAGTCTGGGGCAGAAAACATAATACAACAGACACCAAGCCTGAGTATGTGAGTTCAATCCCCTGACCTCATGTAGCAGGAAAGAACCAACTCCCACTAGCTGCCCTATAACTTCCATATGCTTGCCACATGTGTATAGCCACACACATGCAACACACCAAATAAATACATATATGCCAAACGAATCGGGGAGGGGTTAAGGCAGTGAAGCCTTGTCTTGGCCTTCCCGGAACACCCTCCCCCTTCCTACTGTGCGTATTTCCTTCCAGTTCAATCCAGACAGTTAGACCCTCACCATCCTTCCCCTCACCTGTGACTCATCACATTTCATGACATTTGACTTCTCTCCAGCTCTCACACATTCTGATTCAAAATTATATGTTGCTCTCTTGCAATGCTAAGGGCACATTTAACTTCGTAAAACTATAATTTAAAATAAATCACAATATACAATTGTTTCTCTATAGCTCTAAGTAAAAACAGGTGCATTGATTTCAGCAGAACTTCTGATGAGGAAAGACACAGAGCTGAGGCCCCAAATGAGCTCTTCTGCCCTTCCGAGAGGCTTGCAAGCAAAGCTGAAACTTCCAGAACATTGTTAGATTTGATCTAAATTTATCTCTGCGCTTAGGTGATTAAAAATATGCCCTAAGGGGTCCCCCATAGATGGCGAACTGCACCCTCAGCTTGAGGTATAAACAAGTTGTAAGGTGACCTAAGAGTATACAGGCTACTAACAAAGCAACCAAGTCTGAGCCAATCACAGCCAACAGGCTGCCAGTTGACTAAACCATGCTCACCTAAGAGAAATGCCAACTGCAGGCAATCAGGATATTTTTGTATGTCACCTCTTTTTCTCTGACTATAAATACAGCCTGCACATGTGGTAGGGTGAGGAACTCAGAACCAGCTTGGTCTGGAGTGCTTCCCAGTTCTAGGGCCTTCTTATTGCTCAAATAAACTTGGTTAAATTTAACTGATGTTATATATATTTTTCTTTAGCACCCTCGATCTTTATTTATCCCTTGAGGCTCTGATACTAAGGTTAGCTCTCAGACGCCCAGTTTAGGGACTCGTGTGTTATACCATGTTGTATCTTCAATTATTTGACCGGACTCTTTCAAGTGGTTTTCTTATAAGATATAGTTTGTGCACAGATGATATGAAAACAAAAATGCACTAGGGGCATAGAGGAAGAAGATGAGCAAGGGGAGTAGGAAAGGAGAATTACAAAGAAGAAAGTATGTGTGGCAATGCCAATGAGAAACCTATTAGGCTATATGCTCATTTAAAAATGAACTACAAATATAGTATGTTCATTTGAGACAGAGATACAATTGAAGGTTTCATTAAGACAGTGTCCATGGTGAATGATGCATACAGGCACATAGTCTGCCCCTGGTACCAATTCACAGGGCACTATTTTTCTTGTGGCTACATTGAAATGCTTTCCATTTGTACAGACAGTCTTGACATTTTTCTGTATACATTTCCCACTCTTCCCTTCTGACAGTGAAGCCAGCAGGCTTTAAGCCTCCCCAGCAAGCTTCATGGCACTGCCTTGTCTCTTGGCCAAGTAAGTGAGAAAATGAGATTTATGACCTTCAGCAACATTATTTGGGGGAGAGTAGCTTGATTTAAAAATAGATGGATTTAAATTGCTTGCTACAGAAATACAGCTGGTTAATGACAATGAAAACTTGAGTGAAGTCTAGTTTTGTTCCAGAGCCTGGCTGCGTTGCAGAACTGGATTAGGAAGTCATTTGTTTTTGGAGCATGGTCTCAGCTTTTATTTTACAAACAGAACAAAGAAGGTCAGCATAGAATAAGAACTTCTCAAAGGTCACTGGGAAGGTCAGTGGCCAGGCTGCAATGAGAAGCATGAACTCTTTATAGATTCTTCCTTTTTTTTCCCTAGGAGAATGTAGGACCATTTCATTTTCCTTCTTCACAGTAGGGTCTGTTTAATCCCCTCTTAGGGTGTTAAAAGAATAATTCCAGAGGCCAATGCAACATACATCAGTGTAATTTTATATCTTAGGATGTGTAGTCTTATACTGCTTCCTTGGGGGAAGAGACTCTATTAAAGGATGTTACAATAAAGCAAAAATGTTTTACAGGAAGGCAATACAAAAATGGGTTGGCTTTTAAAATCAGACCAATGTAATTTTAAAATTTGGTTTTATCTAATTAACTGCTTGATTATAGCTTCATTATAAGACCTATTAACTCTACTGAAGTTGGTACCCAGCATGTGGATATGTACCGTATCTAAGTCCAGCATCACTTTTCTTTTTCTTTTTGTTTCTTTCCCCGCCCCCCTTTTTTTTTTACTATGAATAAAGTCTCATTTTTTATCCCTGTATCCCCTTGTTCAAATTCCCATCCCCCTCCTGCTCCTCCCAGTCACTCTCTCTTCTCCCCATCTCATTACCTCCTCCCCAGCAAGGGCAGGAGGTCCCAAGGTCCCAAGCTCACAAGGTAGCTTAGTTCAGCATCCACTCCAGGCAGATCCACTTTCCTCACCCCAACATCAAGACTGGGTCAGGTGTTCCTCTGAAGGGAATGGGCTCCAAGGTGCCAGTTCAAGGTGTTTCAGATCCCAAGATATTCAGTGGTTGTGGTTTGCAGCTTGGGAATGCTTTTCTTTTTGTTTAAAGTCCACTAATGAGTGAGTACATCCCCTGCTTATCTTTCTGGGTTTATGAGACCTTGCTCAGGAGGATATTCTCCAAATCCATCCATTTGCCTGCAAACTTTAGGATATCATTTCTTTCTTACTGCTGCATCACTTTTCAATCTGGAGAAATCTACACCCAGTGATGTAATATGCACAACATGATTGAAAACTTAGAGAGGAAAAGAGGCCAGTAAATTTTTCAAATGGAAGGGAAATTTTCTGAACTAAAAGCAATTTTCATGTGTTAGTTCCAATATCCAGTGTCTGCAAACTATATTCACTGTTGATTGATTCTCTAGCTAGTCTGGGGACATGTATAGGTTTCTAGGGTTCTGTTGTAACTCTACAGGTAACTTTCCTTCTGTATGGCTCCAATTCCACCTTACCCTCATCCTCATCGTATGCCTGTGTGGTGAATGCCTGACTACTAAATCGTTATTCATTGCGCAACTGAGTCTTCTATCAAGTGGAAACATCATCTCCTCTAAAACAAAACATCTAGTCTTGTGTATTTATTAGAGAAACAAAAATTATACTTTGGTGTTTGTGAGAAGGCTGAGTAGTTGAAGGAACTTGCTCCTTAGCTTGACATCCTGAGTTTATCACAGAGACTAACCTGGTAGAAAAAATAAACGCTCATGAGTTTTGTGTGCCCAGACACATACATGCATTCAAAAATTAATTAATTAGTATAATTTACTTTTTAAATATACTTTTAATAAATGGGAAATGCATACTTTATCTTAAAAAAATCTTAGAAATGATTTTTCTCTTTCTGCTGTTGATAAAGTACAGTTAACTTGTGTATGTTGCTGTTCAGCTTCGGAAGCTGAAGCAGGGGAATCATAAATTCCATGCTAGACTGAGTTTCAGGGCAAGATCTAGTCTCAGACAGAGTAAAATAAAGTACAGCTAAAAAAATTTTTCTGGTTGACTATAGTTTGATTGTATTTTTTCAAAACCAAAAATGTATACTGTTTTGTATATTTCCTTGCTGAGGCATCCTGAAAACATCCATCAATATTTACAACATTCTCATCAGACAGATAGATATAATCATAATTGAATCTATTCAAATGAGCCACACAATAGTCATGTTTTGCTTGGCTGGTGCAGAAGGCCAACACTAGTATAAATGAGTCTGAAGCATGTGGGTACCTTGTGGGTCCTCCACTGATCAACCCTTACTCATTTGCCATTATGAAGAAGAGTTGGAGCCTCCATCCTTCAGTCTGGTATCTGACCTAGAACAGGCATCCTGTGACAGAGATCTCCAGAAAGTCCCCAGTAGCCAAACCAGATTCCACTGGGCCACCACTATAATTGAGCACAAGCCTTCCCAGCTATTTTAGACATCAGAGTTTAACAAGAACACTAGTCACTACTTCATTGTTTTTTCTGGAATCAGCCATCTGAAGCTCTGCCCAATTTTCTGTCCCATGTTGAGTTAAACCAAATGAGTCTTTAGTGTCAAGTGGCTATTCAATTAAATGGAAACATCTGTGCACATGGTGATGCCTATGGAACAAATGAAAAGACCACGTTCCCCAATATTGTGTGTCTCTGAACATCCTAGCATCTTCGGGATAGAGAAGGTGTATTTTGATGAGTGAGCTTATCCATGCAAATTCTCATGCCCAGATCCATACTGCCTGGTGCCAGTTCTCAGGAACATCTCTCTGCTGACAAAGTCAAGTTACATGTTGCTGATGCTACTAAGATCAATGTTTGCTTCATCTGTTAGTTCTTGTTTATAGACTTGGGTTTTCTTTTCTTTACTGTAGTTTATTCCAGCTGAGAAATCCTCTTCTCTTCTGTGGCCCTCACATCACTTTGTGTGGACTGCCCTCAATTTGAAAACACAGTGTGAGGAGACAGTTCAAACCCTTTGGAACACTATTCAATAAAAGCCTACTTGTCTGGTAGATGTTTTGAAGGAAATATGGTCCCAGAATTTTCTCATATGTAAGAACTGGAGTATTCTTGGTTATAAATACATGAATTCATTTATAACAACCCTAAGGAAATTCATACCTTTTCCATTCCACAAATCACAGCCACACATCTTAAGTCACCAATCTTAAGTGACAAGGCTTTTAAAACACAACAGCTCACTACCACTGCCACAACAATAAAATGAGCCAATCAATGGGGACTCAAAGAGTCACATTTTTGTCCATAGATGCTTTTATCACTACAACATATAGAATAAGAAATTAGATTTGAGTTTTGTTTTTTATAGTTCACAGAGTTGAGCACATATTTCTGGCAGGGTCCATATATAAAGCCTGTCTACCCTGGAAAGAGAGGAATAGAAAGTTGACTCCTAAGGACGCATTTCTTTCCCTCACCTCAGAAATCCTTATCCACTGTTCCAACCCCCAAGGCTCTGCTTTCGCTGTGTCCTCATTCCCACAAGGAAAAGTGATGGTGCACGAGAATTATCAAGAGTATACTTTAGTTTATTCCCCTCTTCTGTTTCCCAGAGAGACTTTCAGCTCTCCACACTACTGAAGATGGGCATCTTAGATAACTCACAGGTAGATAACTCAATATAAACATAAGTGTGGGTCTTGCTTGCTGGTGACAACAGTACATTTACTTCCATCACAGTCTGCACAGGCTTTCCATTGAGACACAGCCTGACTACGTTTAACCTTCAGCCAACGCTATGTAGAGCCAAAAGCACCAATGTGACAACTTTGTAAACTTAGACCAGGGATATCATGTTCAGCTAGTTCAGCAGGGGGGCAAAGCAGAGGAAGAGGGAGAAAAGAAAAGACACCTTTTGCTGAAAAAAAAAAAACCCAACCTACTCCAACTCCTCTTCGCTTGAGATGGCAGGATAAATGTGCTCTTTATATCACTAACCCCTTCTTCCCAAGGCTCTGATAAAATGCCACTAATCATCACAATATTTTTTGGTCTGTCCTTCTTTCTGCTTTTTTGAGCCATTAATAAAAACAAAAGAGAAAAGAAAAGAAAAGGCAAAAAAGTAGTTGAGTGTGAGAAGGTATAAAGTGCAAGCATAATCCTAAACCGGAGGAGAATGCAACTTCCAAATAACAGACACAAAGGCAAGGTCAAGGGGGCTTTCAAAGGGAAAATGCACAGTGTTCATATGAAAATTCAAGAACTGCATTAGCATCAAAGTCATAAACAAAGATTTTGGAAGTGAAAGAAAACTGAGTAATGCCTTTAAAATTCTGAAGAAGAAGAAAAAAAAAGAATGGTATTGGACTCTGAAACACTAACAACTCAGCTATCAATCAAATGTAATAGCAAATAAAGCCATTTTTGGATACAGAATCATAACAGTCACAATCCAATATATATTTCCTAGGAAATCTACTAGGGGATGCATACCAACAAAACAAAAAGTGAGCCAAAAAGAAGACATGATCCAGAAAGTGTTGCAACCAGCACACTGCTCTGTTGTGGTTTGAATGAGGATGACTAAGTCTGGGGCATTTGATGGTGTTTGGGAAGTTAAGGAAGGCTGGCCTTAATGTAGTCACTGGAGGAGAACTTGGAGAGTTTAAAATGTGCCATTTTGAGTTTCCTTTCTCTGTTTCTTGCTTGCAGCTTAAGATGTGAGCCATCAGTTTCTGCCCCAGCCACCCTGGTGATGCTTGCCGCCAAGTTTCTCTACCATGACAGACTCGGATCCCTCTGGAATTGTAAGCTAAATAAACACTTCCTTCTATAAGTTGCTCCGGTCATGCTGTTTTGTCACAGCTATAGAAAAGAACCTAATACAAACACCTCACACAGACAGGCAAATATTGCACGATTCCATTTCTATGAGGTAACTAAAATACTCAGTCACAGACGCGGGGACAGAATGGTGGTTTGCAATAGCTGGGGGCAATGAGAAGCTGTCCTTAAATAGCTATAAAATTTCCATTATACAAAATAAATATTTTAGAGAGTTTGGGGCAATATTTCATATATCTATTATTACATTATGCACTTAAAATTTGGTCAGCCAGGTAGAGCTCAAACTTAGTATCCCCACCACAATAAAAACAATAGAAACAAAAAAGCAAAGAGTTTCTCCAGGAAGATAGGGAAGGAATATTTGAAAACAAGTCACAGAAGCATTCTCTAGCTTCTGGTGCTAAGGAGAAAACTGTCATGCAGGGGTTTTGTTTGTTTGTTTGCTTGTTTTTGAGATAAGTACTTCCCAGAGGATTAGAAAGAAAGGAGAAGGAAAGAGCAAATCTGAGATGAGCCTTGGAGTATTGCAAACCATTGGACTTAGCCCACAGGAGACTGAAGTAGCCTTCATCAGTCACAGAATGCTGGCCAGCATAGCCAGGGCGGGCATGCTCAGCACAGCTCTGACACAAAGGCTGAACGAGCATGGCTAGAGCTTGTCTACCATCCTCAGCAGCTGGACCACAAGGACCCTGCACAAAGGACCTTCTGAAAAGCACATCTCTGTGCCTAGCACACAGGTCTACACTGGAGCGTATCAAAGGAGTCCAGAAACAAATTCTCTAAAGAGAAGATGTTAACCTAAAAACTATTTTAAATTTACACATTAGAGCTATATTATTAATAATAAATTGAAATTCAAATTAATTATTTTGAAAATTTTATCAAAAATGTCTTTGTACAATATATTCTGCTCCCTCCCCCTAGAGAAACACCTGACTCAGTCTTGAAGTTGGGGGGAGAAAACTGGATCTGCCAGGAGTGGAGGATGAACTAAGCAATACTGGGACAGTGGGACCTTGGCTGCTGGGGGGGAGGGAGTTGTGGAGAAGAGAGAATGACCTGATGTGAAGGGAGGGGGAAGGGACCTTGAATAAGAATATACAAGGATAGAAAGTGTGACTTCTTTGATCATAATAATAATAATAATAATAATGTAAGCTATTATAAGTGTTTGAATAGTATATATAGATATACCTACTACCCAAAGGCTTAATATGATTATAACTGCATGATATGAATTTTTCTATTTATAATTAATATGGCACATTGTGTTAATCTCTGAATATTAAAAAGTATGAATCTAAAAATAAATTAAAAATAATATATTCTGCTCCTATTTTCCCCTCATCCAACTCACTTTAGATCCCACCTTCCTCTGATCCCCTGACTCCTTTGCAATCTCCTTCTTAACGTCACAAAAGGAAAAAAATCAAAGTAGACAAAGTGAAACAGAAAGAAAAAAGAAAGCAAACCAGTATGATTAAAAAATTACCAAAACAAAAGAAAATGTGCACAAAGAAAGAAAGAGTTTGTTTTTGCATTGGCCAACTACTCCTGGGCATTTGGTCTGCTGTGGGGTGTGATTCACATACTCAGGGACACTCCATAGGAGAAAGCTAACTTTCTCTCTCCCAACAGGCATCAATTGCAAACAGCTTCTTGATTAGGAGTGAACTTTAATTTATGTGAATGAGTGTGTATCTATGTCTGTTTGTGTGCTGTAGGTGTGCAGATACCTGCAGAATTCAGAAGAGGGATTCAAAGCCACTAGAACCAGATGTTTGTGAAGCACCAGATGTTTGTGAAGCACCAGATGTAGACTGGCACTAGGAACTAAGCCTGGGTCCTCTGTAAATGCTCTTTACTCCTAGGTCATTTTCCAAGTCCCAATAACATCAATACACAGATCAATAACATACTATGTAAGGAGAGTAATCATACAACAGCAGATGCGTGGCTACAAAGCAGCTTGATGTGGCTGCAGGAGTGTATGGGAAGAGTAAGATGAGAAGTGTAGACAAGGAGAAAGCTCTCTTGAGGTGATGGATCACTGAAGGTCTTTCAGTCAGCTGGGGATGCGTTCAGCTGGCAGAGTACTTGCCTGACACATATGAGGGTCTGTAATCTACCCCCAGCACCTGCATAAACTGGAGCAGAGACAGAAGAATCAGAAGTTTTAAAGTAATTCTTGGTAAAATGGGGAGCTTGAGGCCACCTAGTGTCTCAAAAACAAAGCAAGATTTCAATTAATTTTGGCAGATCATGAAATGGTAACAAAAACTGGGCTCAAATATAGAAAGACATGAGCTGAGCTTCTATTTCAAGTGTTATGGGGGGGGCGTGACCCAAGAGAAGGGCATCATAGTTATAGGATTTTTGCTTCTCATGGAAACTGACACATTCAACATTTCAACAAAACAGAATCACATTTTTTAAAAAAAAAAAAAAAAGAAAAGAAAAGAAACGTGTTTTACATGTTCACTTTTGTGGTTCCTGCTGTGTTCATATTAGGGAGAAGTATTGCTAGGTTCTTTCCTTTGCTTGCTCATTTTGTTTTGCTTCAGATGGGGTCATGGTCTTGGTCTCTGTCAAAGACTGGCATGGAATTTGCTTCTGTAGCCTAGGTTGGTCTTAAATGTGTGATGGTCTTCCTGCTTCAACCTCCACAGTGCTATGATAACAGCTGAAAGCCACTATGCTGAGCTACTATGGTCTCCAATCCTGCTTCAAAGGAGCAATCAGGATCTTTTCAACACCCTTCACCTTTGCCTACATCTTCTCAAAGTGAAACCCTGCAATAACCTTTGACGGTTATCAGAGTAGCCTATGCCTTTGAGTAAAGAAGAAAGGACCTGAGAGGAGCAGAAGGGGAGGATTTCTGTGGCATTAGAGATGTTGAGGTCTAGGAGGTACTGTGAGTGGCATCCGGTCCCTGAGGCCTCCAAGCTAAGTAAAGACTTCAGAGCTCAGCTTGAGCAGAGGACATAGCTGTTTGAACCAAGCTTCTTGTGGAGGGAGACAAGGATATCAACAGAACTTCTGAAGGCCTGAGCACTTGGACACCAACCTGCATCCACAGCTCCACCTGGGATCTTATATTTTCTGTGGTTCATAAGTAAATGACCCATTTATAAAATAGTGAAACTGTTTATTGCTTATAATATAAAATAAGAAATTACAGCTTCTTAGTGACCCATGAGCCTATTTTACTCCAAGTCACATTTCCCTAAATATGATCTTTAAGATCATCTCATTCCGATATATTTTCATACATAGCTAACAAATAAATCATATTAGCAGAAATCCAATCTTGTTAATTCTTGTACAACAGGTGACTAGTGAAAGCAAAGCTCACCACTGTCCTAGGAGAAACCTGTATATTCATCTTCCATCCCAAAAGCAGCCAGTGACATCACCCTCTGTCCTGTATCTGTAGACTTGGCATTCTGTGCCAACCCAACCACAATCCCCCATGAATGTTGCTATTTCTCACCATGACACAAGCCTTCCAGAAGAATGGGCCAGGTCCACCTGTCTTCATAAGCCATTATGTAAGCTGTAGCATATTTTTAAAAAATAATATTTATTAACTACTGACATATTTTGGTCAGTGTTTTAGCTGTTGGTGTTTAAATGGAAAAAAATAAGAAAAAGTTCCTGCTCTCATGAAAACATTTCAGCTCACTTTCCAGATCTGTGATCATAACAAAGGTGAAATAAAATTAATATCACACATTGTCTTCACAAAAGAATCCCACTTGCACTCATTTTCCCTCAAAAAACATTCCTTCTTGGAAATGTATTTGTTCCAGAGACACAAATTATCATTTTTTTAACTAAAATCATAATATTTACTAGTTCCAAATTCATAAATTCAAAAGCAACAATTATCTTACTATTATTTTACTACTATTGCTATTTTAAAATGGTTCACAATCCAAGGTTATCCTTTGATCATATACTAGAAAGTGAAATTGAACCAATCATTTACTATAGATGATATATATATATATAATACAGTTTGTATTGTCTCAAAATACTGAGAGTCAAGAATTTAGAAGAATATGAATGTTAATTAAATGGACAGTTCAAAACCAACAAAGATATTTCACTAATCAACATTAGTGTGTGCATGTCCTTAGCATAATAGCTTAATATAAAAAGGCTGTATATATTTTACCCCATTTAACAATGTCTCATATTTTTAAAGGGTAGTGTGGCAAAAATAACATGAGAGTACTTGTGCTATCTCATAAATATCACATGTGTGCTTAAACAGAGGGCTGGCCTGTACTCTTCACTCTGCATCCAGAGCTTTGGCACATGTTCCAAAAGAATGGATTAATCTTCCAAGCAAACAAGTTTCACTGTGCACAAAACAAGATTGCCTTCTGGTTTTTAAGTGATATTTTAAAGTAGCTAAAATGTCAGCAATCATAACTTCTTTACCTCTTTCCTGCAAACGTGTGACTAGAGAATCTCTTCTCTGTGCCCTGAAAATATCAGTTGACTCTTCGATGTTGCTACGCATATAAGAGTTTCATGTCCTGAAGTTCACCTTCCTAAATTCCACAACTCTGTCATACTCCGCAACTCAAACTACAAATGCTAGTCATTCCACAAATCAAGAGAAGAAGACTGGAGAGACAGATCAATAGGTAAAGGTGCCCAGGCTAAACCTCATGACTTGGTTTTCATCCCCAAAGCTCCAGGGGATGAAAAAGAGAACTAATTCCTTCAAGATACTTCTCTCTCTCTCTCTCTCTCTCTCTCACACACACACACACACACACACACCATTGCAGGTTTGAACCCATACACAAAAATAATAAATAAAGGTAAAATATCTTTATCTTAAAAAAATCATAAATTCTAATGTGAACAACAATTACTACCATTTACTATCTTACCTTTTAATTCTCCTTTAAAGACAAAATGAACAAAAATTTATAATCACAGAAGTGATGGCTCCTATCTAAAAATACACAGGCAGCTCATTATCTGAGCACTGAAGATGTGAGCTCAGGTCTAATATGTTAGCTCTCTTTTCATACACTGCCATTTCACAGGGTCCAGATTTGCACTTTCACACCCATAGGCATGGGCATGGTAGCCAAAAGCTGTGATCTGATACTAACCCAGTGCTCCATTAAAGGGGAGGGAGGGTTGCAGTGGGAAAACAAAGCCTTCTCTAGTGTGGGGAAGGATAAAGAAATATGTGTGTCTGTGGAGCACTCGAAAATTTCATCTAACTCTGAGGGTAGCATTCAGTCATTGAGGTCACTGAGAGGGGAGATGACAGTGAGTGCCTCTGGAATGATGATGAAAAACTACTGGGGTCTCAAGGAATTGCAGGTTAGTCGGGAAACAGGAGTGACACTTCAGTCATGGTCAGTAAAAGTAACAAGTGTTTCTAGAAACTTCCTACTCCAGTGCATTTCTGATGAAATGTAGAGTAATGTCAGGTGGGGTATTGAAACAGGACAAGAACAAATAGATGTTAAGCTAATCAAAGCAAATTGTAGTAAACCATTTCTGACCCACAGTCCCACAGTCCTGCAGAAGCACACAGATGCCTATATTAATCTTATGCTGATCGGCCTATGGCTCAGTCATATAATTTGCTAACTTTAATTCTTTTTATTTATTTATTTTGTATTTATAAAGAAAAACAGTAAATTGAATTTAAAATGCTGATAAGTTAACAATAACTGTAAAGAAAATAAAAATCATAAGCATGACTAACCAAGGGTGATAATGCAAATATTTTGCTATACATACAATTTTTGCGTTCAGTTTTCCCTCTGAATTTTTTTTTTCTATCCCTGTATAACCTTATTCAAGGTCCCTTCCCCCTCCTACCACATCTGGTCATTTTTTCTTCTCCACAAATCCCCATTCCCTTCCTGGGCAGGCAGCAGACAGTCCTATGGTCCCACTGATGCAATGATGCTTAGTTCAGTCTCCACTCCTGGCAAATCCAGTTTTATCCACCCTCCCTCAAGAGTGAGTCAGGTGTTCCTCTAGGTGGAGTGGGATCCGAAGGGTCAGTCCAGGGTGTTTCTGATCCCAAGTTGTTCAGTGGTTGTGGTTTGCAGCTTGGGCATGCTTGACTTTTTTCTTGTTTATTTGTTTAAGACCATGAATGAGTGAGTACATCCCCTGCTTATCTTTCTGAGTTTGTGATACCTTACTCAAGAGGATATTCTCCAAATCCATCCATTTGCCTGCAAATTTTAGAATATCATTTTTTCTTACTGCTGAGTAGTACTCCATTGTGTAGATGTACCACAGTTTGTTAATCCATTCTTCAGTTGAGGGACATCTAGGTTGTTTCCAGGTTCTTGCTATTACAAATAATGCTGCTATGAACATAGTTAAGCTAATGCCTTTGGAGTATGACTGTGCATCATTAGGGTATACACCCAGAAGTGGTATTGCTGGGTCCTTGGGGAGATTGAATCTCAATTTTCTGAGAAACCGCCATACTGTATTTCAAAGTGGCTGAACAAGCTTACACTCCCACCAACAATGGAGGAGTGTTCCCCTTGTTCCGCATCCTCTCCAGCATAGGCTGTCATTTGTGCCTTTTGTCTTAGCCAATCTAACAGGTGTTAGGTGGTATCTCAAAGTTGTTTTGATTTGCATTTCTCTGATGGCTAAAGATGATGAGCACTTTTTCAGGTGCCTTTCAGCCATTCGTAATTCCTCTGCTGAGAATTCCCTTTTTAGATCTGAACCCCATTTTTTGATTGGGTTATTCAAGGTTTTGGGCTCTAGATTCTTGAGCTC